>JAXIVJ010015945.1:0-30219 GCA_036785665.1 Chirona hameri
CTATATCTATATCTCTCTCTCTCTATATATATATATATATATATATATATATATATATATATATATATATATATATATATATATCTATATCTATATCTATATCTATATCTATATCTATATCTATATCTATATCTATATCTATATCTATATCTATTTCTATATCTATATCTATATATATATATATCCAGGGGCGCAGCCAAGGGGGGCAAGGGGGAGGGGGGGGAGCAATTGCCCCCCCCCCCCCCCCTTACGGGTCACAGGGGGCCCACCAAGATTGGCCCAGATACCATTTGCATTAGCTAAATGGCTTTCAAAAAGTCACAGAGGAGCCTTCAAACCAGGCAAGAGTCACTCTGGTGCATGCCCTCAGATATACTCAGATACACTGGGCACTCAGATACACTGGGCACTCAGATACACTCAGATACTCAGGGCCCTCAGATACACTGAAGGGCTTTCGAAGCCGGCCCAGGGGCCTCTTGAGCTTGCCCAGGGGCCCATTCAGTCTGTTCAGGGGCCTCTCGAACCTGCCCAGGGGCCTCTCGAGCTTGCCCAGGTGCCCATTGAGTTTGTTCAAGGGCTTCTTGAACCTGCCTAGGGGCCATTAGAGTCTGTTCAGTGGGCCTCTCGAGCTTTCCCAATAGTCCGTTGATCCTGTTCAGGTGCCTCTCGAACCTGCCCATGGGCTATTAAAGTCTGAGCAGGGGCCTCTCGGCTTGCCATGGGCCATTGAGTCTGTTCATGACCTCTCAAGCTTATCCAGAGGGCCATTGACTCTGTGAACGGGGCCCTCGAGCCTGCCCAGGGGTTGCTAGCCGTCGCCTGGACCGCCTGCTACGGCTGGAGCGTTTGCTAGCCGTGGTCGGCGCAGTCATAATGAGCGGTAATGTGCTTTACTCTGACCCACCTGGCGCAATGTTTTCTTGGGTTTAAAAGTGGTAATTTGATAAGTCTGATGCGTTTTTGAATTCGGGGGGGGGGGTGGTGTTGGTAATACAAAACAATTTAACAATTTTCCTCTCAGGAGAGTGTGTGCTGCAATATTTGTCAGCCAGGGGCGTCGCCGACGGGAGGGTCGGGGGAGGTTTGGGCAAACTCCCCTCACTTGGGGGGGGGGGTCGACCCCCCCACCCCCACCCCCACCCCACCCGCCACCTTCTGCGGGAAAAATTAACAATTTATCGTAAAAATTGCCTTTGCAGTGCAGTCATAATCCAGCTATGTCAAAAACTAGCAAATTTCGCGGCATGACTTAAGTTTCCCAATTGCCTATACAATTTTGGAAAATGGAAAAAATAATTTAATTAAGTGTCTGGCAGAGGCTCTCCTTGGCGGAAATTGCTGGCCCTATTGCCCATTCCCTTCATAAAATATTCACTTTTAAGTTTCTAGCAGGCTACATGTTTAGCTAGTTTGCCGAGTTCCGAAAAAGGCGACGCGAACGCAAAGACGAGGAGTTCATGCTGAGGGGAGACGGCCATTACGCTGCCCCGGTCTGTGTAATGGGCGAATGGCGAGACGGCCATACACTGGACCGGTCTGACTGAGGGGCGAGACGGCCGTACGCTGCCCCAGTCCGAATGATGGGCGAGACGGCCGTTCGCTGCTCAGTCTGGCTGAGGGGTGAGACGGCCATACACTGCACCTGTCCGGCTGAGGGGCGAGATGGCCACACGCTGCCCCGGTCTGGCTGTGGGGTGAGACGGCCATATGCTACACAGGTCTGGCTGTGGGGCGAGACGGCCATATGCTACACAGGTCCGGATGAGGGGCGAGACGGCCGTACGCTGCCCCGGTCCTGCTGAGGGGTGAGACGGCCGTACGCTGCCCCGGTTTGGCTGATAGCGAGACGGCCATACGCTGCTCTGGTCTGGCTGAGGGGTGAGACGGCCATACGTTGTACCTGGAAATGTTGCAAATGGCATGGTTTTGGCTTAATGTTCAAGATATGCTTTAAACAAAACAAAACAAAAAAATCAAAAACAGACTTGCAACATAACTTACTTATCTAACGCCGTAACGGCGACGACTTCAAATTGCCGCTCTCGTCAACACCCGTCAAAAGACCTCAAAACGCTCGAAAGCGCAGCTGCGGCGACGGGGCTGAACACGACTGGACCATAGCACCAGTGACGTCAACGCTAATGTTTTGCCGCTCGGCAGTCGATACATGGGGAATCCCGGATGACACCCCCTGCAAGGTACTATACGGCCTTGACGGTGACGACGCCGGCGGGGAAGAGTGCTAGAAGGGGTAAGTATATTTCTAGGAAAATTATGTGCCTGATTTATTTCATTAGAATAGCTACCGCGTTGTCTATACCAAACCTTCAACTTCATGACTCATGAATCAGTTAGATAATCATGTTGCCAGTTGCCATCAAGCTTTTCTCTTCGTCCTCAACGTCAACGTGACGTTGCACGTTACTGTTACCAAGGCCATATATAGGAGGTAGAGTCATCCGGCGATTCTATGTGACCATGACGTCCTACCGTGATGTCATGTGTATCCGTCGGCTTCCTCCACCGTTGTAGTTAATGCTATTTCAGGAGAAATAAATATATAACTCAGAAGTAAAAAGGTTATCAAAAAAGAAAAGATAGCGTTAGAAAGCTCAAAAGAAGGCGAATCGAAATATGTTGGATCATTTTAGGCTCAGGTCAATATTGAGGTCACTAGAGGTCATCAAAGGTCAGGGCCTTGTTCACTGTCCCCCTGCGGTTCAGTGGTCACCAGCTGAGGCTCTAACCTCAGAACTTTGATTTGACCTAAACCACATGCAATTGGTATGAATCGACATGCTCTGATGAGGTGAACACAATGACATCAAAATCATTGCTGTACTATATTTGTCAAAAAGTTATTTATGAAAAACAGTTTTAACTGGCAGCAGACATGCGCCAGAATTGACTACTGGGGTGACACTGACATCACAAGTAGAAGTGGACACGTTACAGAGATAGGGATGACACCCCCTGACTGTTACAGTCCTTGTGACATTTGTAGTGAGTCACAGTACATTTTCTTACACAAAATGTCACCCATAGGCGTACCCAAGTGGGGGGCAAACAGGGCAGTCCCCCCCCCCCCCTCTGAAGGTCCATACATGCCCCCTTGGGCGTATCAGTCAGGGACAGACACTATGGTCAAATTTTATATTCTTGGAAAGTTTCCATTTTTGGAAATTACTTCTATAAATGGGGGCACACTTTCCAAAAATGGGAACGCTGATGATGTAAGCGTTCCCATTTATGGAAAATATCAGGAGTCCCTAGCTTTCAAGAGATTTTGACATTTCATGTCTAAAAAGCGAGAGTTTTAGCTGGCGGATTCGGATGCTGCATAGTGATGTGCATCTTTTACCCCTTGAAGTAAAAAAATCCACCCTTGAAGTCACACTTTTTTTGCTCATTTACATCATGTCATCGCATTACATAAATTATCTTGGGATCCCCAACCCACTGCTTTACAACAAGAAGAATATGAAGGAAACCTTCATTTAAAACAGGTGACCAAAATATGGCAGCGCTTTTTCCCAGGCCCTCAGGCGGCCTCTCCCGAAGGAGGCTACTAAACTGAATTTGTATGGTTTGAGTGGTGTAATCCGCGTAATCCAGAGGCAGGGCAGTGTTGGATTTTGTGTTTCATGACCTGGTCCCGGAGAGTAAAAATCCATAGATGGAGAGTAAAATTGTATTGTCAGGCAAGTTAAGATTTTCATTTTTGTTTTAATTATTTTACTTGGAAAGTAAAAATCCTGATTTGTAATATATATTATATCCTTGAGGAAAATGTAATTATATTTTAACTACAATGTCAGTAAGATCAGGCGAAAAGAGCACATTTCCTGAATGAAGAGAGCAAAATTCTCTGGACCCCAAAAGTCCAGAAAATGGCCCAAATTCCAAGGCTGGTCTTGGTCACATTCGATTCAGCTTCTTTGTGGTCATAATATGGCAGCCCATTCTGTTTTCATGACGTCCTTTGGAGGGTGACGTAAATTTCCAGAAATGGAAAAAGTCAGTGATTGGGAGTCTAAACACCACTTATTTGGGGTTATTGACACTGGTTTATATAACATTATTTTCTGAATTGAACCATGCCTTTCATTTTTCCAGATTCACACTAGTTGCTGAGATATTCCAAAGACCCCAGGAACTGGCTGGTAGCTAAAAGCTATCAGGTAGACCCCAGAGCTACTAGAAGCTACTAGAAGTACTGCAACTATTGTTTCAACTACTAGCATATCAGCCCTGGCCAATAACATTTTGACAAAACAGTTTGTACGGGCTGATAGCAGCAGCCGACCAAACAATACCATCTGTCCCCCTACTTGCAACGCTTGATGGACATTTTTCGACGAAAATATCAATTTAGAGCTACAAAACTTGCACAGAATATAGTTCACAGTTCAAGTTACGAGAATATGCTGTGCAAAACTTGTCTCTTTATCTTGCATGATGTGACTGTAATTTTATTGTCTTAGGTGCGCCGTGTTACACAACATTAGGCCTGTTCACGGGGTCTGTGGCCGCCGCGGCTCCCGCGGCCAGAAGGCGGAGCTTAATTTGAACAACTTTGAACACTTTTGCGGCCGCTGATGGCGTCCGATAAATGGCGCGTGTAGCGTTCGCAACGAATAGGCAATTTCATGAAAACCCTCAATGTTTTTCAAAACCACTCAACTACATGAATATCTAAGAGTCACTAAGAGTGTCATTTTTGGTCAAACAACCGCCAGTGAGCTGCAATATCAACAAAACAGTGCGCAACCTTTGTCAGACGCGCGCCATTTATGTCGAAGTTCTTTTGCGGCTGCTCCCGAGCAACCGCAGGAGCCGCAGAACGGGGAGTCTCTCCTCCCGGATCTGCTCTTTCATGATTGGCCGACGATTAAGCCTCGCCCTTTTGGCCGCGGGAGCCGCGGCGGCCGCAGACCCCGTGAACAGGCCTATTGTTTTGCGATAGTGATCTGGTGGTCGTTCTTACAGGTATCAAAACGAAAAATAAGCAAAAACAATATAAGTGCAAAATCAACTAAAGGGCCCCCCCAGATGCATCATATCCAACAACCAAACCAATAGTATGTTTTGTCTACTTACTGTATGTTTTGTTTTGACATTCCAAAACAGTAGGCACACTCCCTTTAAACAATTTTTAGAGTTGCGACAGAGAATAAATGTTGTAGCACAAAATATAAGTCAAAATATTAATTTTCCTGCCATTAGAATTACTTTACAATACACATTTATTTCAGTTTCTTGATCTGTTTCCTAGAGTTGATAAGTTGAACAATTGAATTATTATCTAATATGTAGTTGTATACAGTCTCATTTCATTATATATTTGTTTAATTATATTTTGCACCAAATACGTACCCATTTACAGTGTCCTAGCATTTTGAAATTTGGGTGGAAAACGACACCCTATGGATACTATTTTCCCACACTTTTTCCTAGTTTTACTGTGAATTTTCCACTCCTTATTTTAAAATGTATTGGATAATTGGAACCCTGATAGTGATTTATGGATGTAATGATGGGGACAGCCTGTGTAGGGAAAGAATTGACATAGTTACCTGATAACTTTTCTGGTAAGCGGGTAATTGAATATTGATCAAGCTGAGTATATGTTCTTTGTTGAATTGTCCACTCTTTATGCTTATTTTTAGCCTGAATTGTCCACTCCGCACCCCAGCTTCAAAGCAATCCTAGGACCCTGCATGTACAGGCTTAAAGGGAATGTTTCACCTTTCTGAAAGTTTTCAAATGTATGCTGGTTGTAGTTGAAAATATGAAGTAAGTGCTGCTGAAAATGGTGGTGATATTTTGTTTTATCTAAAAGAGACAACTTAAAAGAGTGAACTTTATACAAATTAAGTTTTTTTTTTAAATTTCGGCTGATGACGTCATTATTGAGCAATAGACTGCCGCTAATTGGCTGACAAAAAGTGGCTGTCAGCCAATCAGTGGCTGCAGCTGACAAAGTGGCTGTCAGCCAATCAGTGGCTGCAGCTGACAAAGTGGCTGTCAGCCAATCAGTGGCTGCAGCTGACAAAGTGGCTGTCAGCCAATCAGTGGCTGCAGCTGACAAAGTGGCTGTCAGCCAATCAGTGGCTGCACCAGCCTGGGTGCATTTTGCAAATGGTAAATTACATTGCTTAAAAACGGTTAAGTTTTGGGAAAAATGACCTTAGTAATTTAGACATTTCAATAACGGCCCAAGATAGCGGCTATCTCAGTTCAAAACCAATACAAAAGTAAACATTCCCTTTAAAAAGACTGTCCCACCTTCCCAAAAGATGTCAAATGTACGCCGCTTGTGGTGAAAAATATGAAGTAATTGCTGCCAAACACGATCATGACATTTGTATATGGCAAACAGTGCTCAATTTCATAAAAAGTAAAGTTTTAATATTTGGGTTGATGACGTCATATTGAGCTCTAGAGAGCTACACAGAAATCCTTTATGCTGTCAAATTAGGGCACAATTATTTCGAGACAATCTGGCGCTTTGAATACAAATTATACAAATTACCAAACCACTGAAACATAGCAAATATCTCCAAGGTTCACCTTAAAACAAGTTGACTGCCATCACCATTTGATTGCTGATGGTAAAGCTGATGGCTGATGGTAAAGCTGATGGCTGATGGTAAAGCTGATGGCTGATGGTAAAGCTGATGGCTAATGGTAAAGAGAAACGTCATCGGCTTTATTATTTGTATAGCCGTATAGAGCCGTATTCAAATAAGGTAGGGTATATTCGTTACAATTGTCAAGACCAAGCTCGAATTTCTTTTCGATTAGACCTGTGTGGTTGTTTGAACTGCAACCCTACTATATTTCAATGCAAATCCTACAACATGGCTACCTCAACTCAAATATAATGTTAAAGGGACTGTCCCACCTTTGTGAAAGTTGTCGAATCACACTTAATTGTATGTCTACATGTCAGGCGAGGTCAGCTGAACATGTTCGTTAACTTTTTTTTCCGAAAAAAAGTTTATCTTTGAAGATATTCAACTTTTGGTTTTAAGCGAAAAGTTGGGTTGGTGACGTCATTTTTTTGTTTGTTTAATAACAGGGAAATCCTTTGTGCTGCCAAATATATTGCACAATTTTTTTTGTTGACATCTATTGCGCAGAAAAAGCGAACCACCCGGTGTCTAGAATCTAGATTGGCTTAGATTGCGAACCACCCGGGGATCCATAAATGAAAGACGAAAATATGCCAAGGCTGACCTTAAAACAAGTCTACTATCATTACCAGTTTGGTAAAGAGACGACGCTGTCGGTTTAGAGTCCCTATTCAAATACACATGGGCCTTATTTTCTACAGATGTCAAAATCAAGCTCGAATATTTTTTTTGTATTAGATCATTGTGGTTGTTTTAACTGCTACCATACTTAATTTCAATGCCTAGCCATACAAATCGCTATCTCAACTCAAATAGAATGTTAAGAGGTGGGATAGTCGCCTTTAACCCGCGCCGTGCCGGTGCTCGGCGCCACCTTCGCCGTGCCCGGGGGGGGGTGTTTAGACCCCCCCCCCTCTAACTCGAAAACTAAAAGGGCTAGAAAGACGCGGAAAAGGGCGTTCGAAAGTACTTCAAATATTGTTTTTCCTAAAGCCAATATTGAAGTCACCAGAGGTCATCAAAGGTCAAATTTTCCACTTTTGGGATTTCGCCCCAGAAACCCCCAGATATCACAGGAACTATGATAGCTAGGAACAAACGGAAAAAAGCAATGGAAAGCTCTTGAAACATGCAGTCGACATTGTGTCGTCAGATTTTAGCTCAGGTCAATAGTTTAGGCTCCAGAGCTCATCAAATGTCGAAAAGGCTATTTTTTTTACGGAACAGTTTTTCACGAATAGCTTTTTACCTAATAACGACAAGGCAATAAGTTTGATGCCATCGTGTTTGTCTCGTCAAGGCGCTTCGACTCATTAGTGTTGACCAAGTTAGGTCAACTTAAAAATATTACCTCCGGTCAAGGTCAAGTGGTGACCCAAGTAGGTCATGTTGCATATGGGAAGACGTACCTCGACGAGACAAACACATTGGTGTCGGTTTCACTTCTCTATCGGCATTATGTCGAGAGTTATTGAAATACAACTGTTGGTGACCTCGGATGACCTCGGCTGACCCTGTGGGGTCAGTGAACAAAAATGGCACCTAGGTCATCAAGAATGACCTATAATAGCATGATCCCGAAGGAATTAGACTGATGTCTTGCGTATCCTTGGAAAAGGAAGCATTTTAATATTTCCCCATCGACTTATAATGGGGAGGTCACGAAATTGACCCGACCTTAGGTCACTGATATACAAAATCCAAGATATACGAATTGTAGATATATATATGACCTTATGAAATCCTGTAAGTGTAAACCGATCATCCACAAACTGACTGGTGCGATCGCAAGTTTTTTTTTGGAGGTGGGTTCACGTTACCTGGTCTGGTGACCTGACCTGAGATGACCCGAGGTTTTTTTTTAACATAATGTGGGCAATGGATGGCCGAACAGCTGTGCCAAAAACGGCGGCGCTGCGCGCCGCCGTTTTTCCGCTATCTTCGAAAAACCTGAGTTGGGGGGGGGGTCTAAACACCCCTCCCCCCGGCACGGCGCGGGTTAAAGAGAATAGTACATCGTGGGAAAGTACGTGAAATGATGGAAGAAAGTATCCTGATTACGGTTCTGGCATTCGTTTTTGCGAGAAAATGTACCAATTTGTCATAATTTGCAAAATATTGATATTTATACGTGTGACGTCACAACAATCTTGCGTCACCAAAATGAATTGTGACGTCATACAGGCAAAAGTCTATCCTTGAATAAGAATATGTGAACAGCACTACTACAACAAGACGTAACAACCTCGTTCGCTGGGCAATTTGTGATCATTTGAGGAACAAAATATTCATATTTATACATGCGTGAAATGTGAATGTATGCACTATGGCGTTGCATGAGTGGAGTTGGAGTGGCGTTGCGTCACACCCATAAATGTGCATGTGCATAAATATGTGCTATGCCCATCATAATTGTGTTTGTGTGTAAATAAATGTGTAGATGTGCTTCTATGCAGCGCACGTTGCAGCTACTGGTACGAATCACCCATCAAAAGATGCGGATTTGCAAGACAAGTGTCGGCATTATTTTCAATTGGAAATCCAATGGAAATTGACAAAGTGCTGGCCAATAATATTTCTAACAAAGCGAGAAGGCAACGTCAACCAAAATCAAACATTGTCAAAAATGTATTGATATATTGCAGGTACCGCGACCAGCCACCCATCAAAACATGCGTATTTTCACGAAGCATTTTTGTTGTGGCAAGTTACTTACTTAACCCTATTAGTGGCAGGGGGGCAGATTCTGCCCATCCCTCAGGTTTTTCGCAGATATCTCCCGAACGGCTAAAAGCAGACCCATTAAATTTTGGGACTTTTCCTATAATTGAATTCCGCATATGGAGTCAAGATTTTGAGTTCCTAACATTAACAGAGGCGGTTTCATGGCCCAGTTTTTGGAGGATTTGTCGAAAATGTCGACGATTTTGGGTGACACCATAGATCACGCTGAAAATCATCCTGCAGATAGATCTTGACGCGCTGATTACACAAATCATAATACCTAAAAGGTACATCGAACCGTTTTTTAGTTATACCAATTTCAAAATTGTAATAAAAAATTGGTCACGCTGAAAATCACGATACAGATAGATACCGACGCGCTGATAACGAAAATCATAATAGCTAAGAGGTACATCAAACCGTTTTTGAGTTATATCAATTTCAAAATTTGAGAAATTTTGGGTAACACCATAGATCACGCTAAAAATCACCCTACAGATAGATATTGACGCGCTGATTACGCAAATAAGAATAGTTAACCCGCGACTTACTGGGGGGGGGGGGGGGCAGTGTGAAATTTTTGGGAATATTACCTGGAAAATCACAGGTAATGAAAAGGTCTGATTTGTCATCCTTGAGACCATTTTTCATCCTTGACTGTAGGAAATTACTTTCAACTATAGTCAAAAATCTAAGCTTATTTGTGTTATATTCCGCCAACACATAATCAAAATATCAGTGAAGTGAATCAATATTGATCAATTGAAATTCTCACCACTATTCTGCAATACAAGTATACTAGTATACAAGAATAAGGAATTTGCTTTTATGGCTTGCATATTTTCAACACAAAACTAAGGTACAACTACAGTAATTTAAATATCTAAGAAAGAGGAATGAAGACGTGCCTAACCTGTTACACAAACACGCTGTGAGCCTGGGCAACAATTTTCTTAGCACAAGGAACGTCACATGAACAGCTTCTTTGCCTCATGCTCCTGCATGGGCCTGACCTTATCAGGGATACCATAAAACATTACTCAGAAAAGAAAGGAATTATCGCTAATTATTGCTTAACATTGTATATATATTTTTTCCCCTACAAATTTAATTCAGAATTGTATTATGTCTACACATTTACACACATATCAGGCGAAGACAAGAGATGCAGGATGAAATTCAGGATGAATTGGGATGAAGTTGACCAGGCTAATGATGAAATTTCCAGGTAAACGCGGGGATTTCTCACGGATTAACGAAAGTTAAATGGCAGATTCTGAATGCAGGATCGGATAACCTGATTCATCCTCCAGACATTGCATGCTTATTTTCCCTTTATGAGTCTTATATTTATTAAATGAGGGTTGTTTTCCACAAGGTGTCTGACTATGAAATATGTCTAATACAGGTAAGAAATAAATGCCTCTCGTCGGGATGGCTGAGGCATATTTACCTAAAACCAACATGTTTTCTGAAAAGTGATCGTTAATCTTTCCTAATAAATGGTACAAATAATTTATTATATGGTATAACATACCCGAATATCTCCTTTGTAAATTCCCGAAAAAATCATCATTTGAATGGTGTCCAGGCTACAACATGGACGCCGAATATTTGGTTTGTTTGTGAAAGATAGACTATAATATTTTTATGGATGACGAGGGAGTTCAAGCTACGTCATCTGGTATGATTATTACATGATCTGTTGCACAGAAGACTAGCAATAGCCCCTCAAAGTTACCCTCATTTTCGGGATGAAAGTTCCGTGGGAGACTGCCGTGAATCAAATGTTTTAGCAGCACAGACTCTTTTGACTCTTGAAACGATGAATCTGACGCAACAAATCGCGCAGCGTATTCACGAACTGGAACACTTCGTAATCTTGAATTTAACGCCTGATTCCTACGGCGTACAGGGTGAAAATTGCATTGCACAAGACACCGGCCGCATCCGCGGCTCGGATCACATCCCGTTTCTCCGCGCGGAGGCGCCCCGAGTCAAATAGCGCAGTCTGTAGTGCATCGAACTTTTGATATAGGTGACGTTGCTTGATGCGGAGTTCGAATCTCTTCAAGGATTTTTTTTTCTCCAAATTATTTCGCGGTTTACTATTGCGTGTTGCACGATTATTTTGGTATGCCACGGTTGCCCTGAACATTCTCGGAATGCAAATTGTACTCTTCCCGTGGGCCGGAGCTGTGAGCGCCCCTCCTGCGTGGCTCGGACCTACGTGGGCCTGGACCTCCTGCTTGGGCCCAGACCCCTCCTGTGTGGGCCCCGACCTGCGTGGGCCTGAACTTCCTGAGTGGGCCCAGACTCTTTCTGCGTGGGCCTGGTCCACCTGCGTGGGCCCGAACCCATCTTGCGTGGGCCCGGACCTCCTACTGTGGCCCGGACCCCTCCTGTGTGGACCCGAACCTGCGTGGGCCCGAAACCCTCTTGCGCGGGACGAGACTTGCGTGGGCCCGAAACAATCTTGCGTGGGCCCGAAACCATCTCGCGTGGGCCCGGACCTGCGTGGGCCGGACCCCTCTTGCGTGAAGCCGGACCTGCCCGGGTCTCCTGCGTGGGCCCTGATCCCTCCTGCGTGGGCCCTAAACCCTCCTGCGTGGGCCCGAAACCCTCCTGCGTGGGACCGGACCTACGTGGGCCCGGACCTGCGTGGGCCCGAACCCCTCCTGCGTGGACCCGGACCTACGTGGGCCCGAAACCCTCTTGCGTGGTCCCGGACCTCCTACTTGGGCCCGGATCCCTCCTGTTTGGGCAGGAGGGGTATAAATCCCCGAGTTTGACATTGTTCAGAGTGCTTTAATGTTTATCAAACTGTACCTAGGTAACTGCGTTAGTTCGGATGCCTACCAGAAGTCTCTTTCAGCACCGAGGGACCTCCTTTTAGGCCCCCTCCGGGGGCCCAAGCGGGTCGGCCCAAAAGGGTCCTTTGAGGGCATAAGGGGATCCTAGGATCCCTAGGATCCCCCCTTGGCTACGCCCCTGATTCTAGGTATTATTTGGTAAAAACCAAGACAAAAATGTTAGTGCAACAGTGAGCCACTCGGGCCCTTCGTAGTTGCACGTCCGTGATGATTATCGCGTGATTTGGAATGTAAACTTGCAATAGCCATTAAGTCGTCAACTAAAAAACAACTAATAGCTGGAAAGTAAATATATACCTAGGAAAACAAATATAACCGAACCTAACCTAACCAACCATGACATACATAACCAAACTGAATCTGTGTTTGCCACTTATATGCCAATTTCAAGTCTCTGCCTACTGCAAGTCTCCATGCTTCAACTTTCAAGCATGCTTATTACTTTTAGACACAGCTTGGGCTTATAATTCTTAAATTAAATATGCATTTTTGTTAAATATCTTTCTTTAAATACATCAAATATTTCAAGACAAATAATATCTGTGTGACCTTAAACAAGATTCTCGGACTCCACATTTGTGTGGACAAAACATCACAATTCACATCACTATGCCTATTGCCTAGCTTCAACGCAATTTAATGTCCAGACGAATATATGCATACTTATTGGAGGTTTACCTAGTAGCCTATACTGATCACAAGCTTAAATTTAGAACAGTTTACATGCAGAAGTTTGCATACAGGACCTACAGGACCTGCTTATGGCAAATATTCATGCTTTGCCATGCTCCATGTCTCAAAATTGACCTAAGTGAGAACTTATCGGAAAGTTTGAAACTTTTAAGGTGTCATGAATACTGGCCCCATTGTCAGACGTCAGTTAAGGAATCATCATCCTGCATAGCTGCAGTAAAATTTTGAGCTATATAATAAGCTTTACAATTTTTTAGGTCGCAGCACTCAGGTTCGTACTTAGGTTCATCTGCCTCATAAATCATCATTGTGTTCAGAGGTCAGCATATTTTTTCATCACTGACTGCTGAAAACCATACATTTTTTCATCAGCACAGTTAACTGTAAAATACAAATTTAACACGGGGGGGGTGGCTATTGTTTAAATCAAAGTACGGACAATGGACCGGGCTATCAAACTGCTATCTCGGATTTTTTAGTTTGTTTTCTTCAAAATTTTGAGAAATCCATTTTTTTAATAAAATTTCAAGAAAAAATCGGAATTATCAAAAACCGGAATATATGTGATCGAGACGTATGCGGTGAATATGTGTACCAAATTTAAAGTCGATATCTTCAAAAATAACTGAGTTATGACCTTTAAATGAAAAAAAAATCGACCACTTCTCACAGCATTACTATGCATAAAAAACGCATTTCCATTTTTGCTTTTTACTTCTATTTATATGGAAGAAACAATGGTCTAAGGTCATTTTTCGCGTTCTAGACGAAAAACAAACTCATAAACATGTGTTACAACGCCTAATGACCGTAATCTGCAGTTTGACCTCGTGACCTCGGATGACCTTGACCTGACCCAAGTTCATAAACAGCTTAGAAAGGTACTTAGAAGTGTCAGACGCACGAATCACACCGATTTATCGACAGCGTATGCGTTTAATATCGCAATTTGCGCGACAATTCCATCCATCGAGACCTTTTGACACGGTCAAACATTGTTTACTTGACCTGACCTGTGACGTCATCGGTGACCCACAGGTCAACAATATTATGTTTCCTTAGATAAATTTCCCAGGGCTATCGAATGCCGTTGGAATTTTTACATTCGGTCCAGTAGTTCCGGAGATCCGAGGGGGGGGGGGGGCAAAAAATAGCCCCCTCCCAGTAAGTCGCGTTATGAAATATACCCCCAGTAACTCGCGGGTTAAGAGGTACTGGTACACTGAACCGTTTTTGAGTTATGCCTATTTACAAATTTGAGATTTGTTTTGGTGACACCATAGATCATGCTGAAAATCACCATACAGATAGATCTCGACGCGCTGATTACGGCAATCATAAAAGCTTAGAGGTACATCGAGCCGTTTTTGAGTTATACCAATTTGAAAATTTCGTAACTTTTTATTTAAAACTTCAGTTTCATATGTTACTTTTTATTTACACCATAGATCACGCTGAAAACGTGCACTTAAATACATTTTGACACGTTGAGTCTAAAAATCACAATATCTAAGAGGTATACTTAAACCATTTTTGAGTTATACAATATACATGTTAACAACCAAACTAAGACAAAATATTGACACCATAGATCACGCTGAAAATCATCATACAGATAGATCTCGACGCGCTGATTATGCAAATCATAATAGCTAAGAGGTACATCGAATAGTTTTTGAGTTCTACGAATGTCAGAATTTCGAAACTTTTTAGTTAACACTCCATTTTCATATTTTAGTTTTATTTACACCATATATCACGTTGAAAACGTGTATACAAATACATTTTGGCAAGCTGAGTCCAAAAATCACCATATCTAAGAGGTACACTTAACCGTTTTTGAGTTATACATGTTAACCAAACCAAGACAAAATATTGACGCCATAGATCACACTGAAAATCATCATACTGATAGATATCGACGCGCTGATTACGAAAATCATAACAGCTAAGAGGTACATTGAACCGTTTTTCAGTTATGCATATTTCAAAATTTGCGAAATTTTGGGTGACACCATAGATCACGCTGAAAATTACCATACAGATAGATCTCGACGCGCTGGTTATGATCATTATAATAGCTAAGAGGTACATCAAATAGTTTTTGAGTTGTACCAATTTCGAAACGTTTGATTTAAAACTCCAGTTTCATATTTTAGTTTTTATTTACACCATAGATCACGTTGAAAACGTGCACATAAATACATTTTGATAAGCTGAGTAAAAAAAATAACCATATCTAAGAGGTATTACCACTTAACCGTTTTTGAGTTATAGCTATTAGTTATAGCTCTTACCTATTATGATTTTCATAATAAGCGCGTCGAGATCTATCTGTATGATGATTTTCAGCGTGATCTATGGTGTCAATATGTTGTCTTAGTTTGGTTATTAACATGTATAACTCAAAAACGGTTAAGTGAACCTCTTAGATATGGTGATTGTTGGACTCAGCTTGCCAAAATTTATTTTTGTGCACGTTTTCAACGTGATCTATGTTGTAAATAAAAACTAAAATATGAAACTGGAGTTTTAAATAAAAAGTTTCGAAATTTTGAAATTGGTATAACTCAGAAACGGTTCGATGTACCTCTTAGCTATTATGATCTTCGTAATCAGCGCGTCGAGATCTATCTGTATGGTGGTTTTCAGCGTGATATATGGTATGACCCAAATTTTTTAATTTTTTTTAATTGGTAAACTGAAAAACGGTTCGATGTACCTCCTAGGTATTATTATTTTTTTAATCAGCGCGTCGAGATCTATCTGCATGATGATTTTCAGCGTGATCTATGGTGTCAATATTTTGTCTTAGTTTAGTTGTTAACATGTATAACTCAGAAACGGTTAAATGTACCTCTTAGATATGGTGATTTTGGACTAAGCTTGCCAAAATGTATTTGTGTGCACGTTTTCAACAAAAATTTCTCGAAATTTTGAAATTGGTATAACTAGGAAACGGTTTAATGTACCTCTTAGCTATTATGATTTTCGTAATCAGCGCGTCAAGATCCATCTGTATGGTGATTTTTTTTAGCGTGATCTATGGTGTCAACGAAAACGAAAATATCAAACTGCAATTTTATATTAATATGAAACTAGTTTGACGCTGGTCAATCTGTTCAACGTTGTTGAATGGGCACTTATAACAAATCGCTGACACTAAATAGGTTGGCGTCCGGGGCCAACCTAAACTGCCGTTTTCAATGCATTTTTTGAAATGATTGTTGATTGTTCATAACAGTTTGGCACATTCGCAAAAGATAGAGTGCAGGAAACATATTGCATACCTTCATGATAAATTACGATGCGTAGGGAGGCTAATTTACTGAATTCGTTACCGAGTACTTGCTGATTATAAGCGTGGATCGCTTATCAACTATGACAACTAATATCTCTCGGTAGGAATTGTTATATGCAAAATGTGATGAATTTACAATATATTTTCGTCTATCGATTTCAGGTGCTAACTCCATTTTTGTAGAAAAGGGTGATTATCTCCCTTTAACGTTTGTTAGCGTCCGTCAGTGTGGCTTTCATAAATGTAGTGAACAAGGTTGTATTTTCCAGACGTTCCCCTTATTTCAGAGATGTTGTCTGGAAAGCTGGCGCTGGTGACGGGCGGCGGCTCCGGTATCGGCCGGGCCGTCTGCCAGGTGATGGCGCGAGAGGGCGCCCGGGTCGTGTCGGCCGACATCAACGAGGCCTCCGCCAAGGAGACGGCCGCCCTGCTGGGCAGCCCGGACCACATCGGAGTGCCGCTGGACGTGACGTCAGAACAGTCGGTGGCGGCTGTGATAAGCGGCGTGGTGGACAAGTACGGGGCGCCGGCGTCCTGCGTCGTCAACTGCGCCGGCATCACGGACGATGGCTTCCTGAAAGACATGTCTGTGGAAACATTCATGCGAGTGATCGACGTTAACCTAAAGGGAACGTTCCTGGTCACCAAGCTCGCCTCCACCGCAATGCTCGGCGCCAAAGTGGGTGGTTCGATCGTCAACATCGCCAGCATCGTCGGGAAGGGAGGAAATGTCGGTCAGGGCAACTACGCCGCTAGCAAGGCCGGTGTGGAAGGTTTCACCCGTACCGCCGCCAAGGAGCTCGGTAGGAAGGGCATCCGCTGTAACGCCATCCTGCCGGGCTTCATCGACACGCCGATGGTGGCGGCGATCCCGGAGAAGGTGATGAAGCTGCTGGTGCCGCTGATCCTGCTCGGACGTGCCGGCCGGCCGGAGGAGGTGGCGGAGCTGGCCGCCTTCCTGGCGTCAGACCGGGCCTCCTATATGACCGGCGCCAGCGTAGAGGTCACCGGCGGATACGGAATGTGATGTTTTGTGCAATATGTACGTACAGGGAGGTGGTAATACTGCATGGTTAGTGATGATATTTTGGTTATTTTACGTATGGAGCGTATAGCATGTATCCCTACTGTATTCAGGTACTTCATGTAATTACAACCATGTCATGGATTCGATGAGTTGACAATTACTCACCCGTCTGAGGGAAGAGCGACACACGCATTTTATATTTAGAAAAAAAATATATTTAGAAAACAAAAATATCGTTTTGAAGCTCAATGTCAGTAGTGGTACAGCCACAAAGCGAATAAAACATTCGAAATGTGCGAGTGATTGATTACAGAAAGGTGTTCATCCTTTTATACAATGTTGTTTGCGATGGCTTTTGACTGATCGGTATCCATGGCTTAAATGTGTGTTGAAATATATAGTGATCCAAGCTACGCCGTCTCATAGTTCGCATTTCTCTCGTAGCTCGTATTCTTCATGAACAATGCAACAATCTCACGCACTGGCGGATCCAGAACCAACTCGGTTTGGCGACCAATCCCTAGACAGTCTAAAAAATCCTAAACCGGATCGCTTCCGTGGGCCCTAAGAGATGCTAAACAAAGGTTCCTCAATCATGATGTTCAACATTTATTTAACCCTATTTGTAACAGGGGGGGCGGATTCCGCTCCCCCCCCCCCCCTCATGTTTTTTTCGCAGATATCTCCAGAACGGCTGGGAGCAGGCCCATGAAATTTTGGGACTTTTCATAGAATTGAATACCGCATTTGGAGTCAAAATTTTGAGTTCTTAACCTGAACAGAGGCGGTTCCAGGGTACAGTTTTGGGTGGGTTCGGAGGCGATATTTGGCGATAATACGGAAATGCGATCTTCACGGTTTCTTCGTAACTGCCTCAAGTATGAAGGAGTTACATCGGTTCACGGTGATTGCAACAAGTGAAAATTAGTTGATGTTAATGAAATATCATTAAAATTTCATGGCATAGGCGATTTCAGGGGCTTGAAAAGGGGGGTTGCCAGGATGTATTCAATGCTTGGCGGGAAGCAAATAGAGCAATGTAAGGGGCATTTATAGTTATCAAGATGTAAAAGATAGCTTCTGCTTCCATTATTTGCATAATTTATTACATATAGAGTTTCAGGGGCGTGTTCAGGCACATGAAAAGGGGGGTGACTGGCTTGGTGATGACGATATGCCAGCGATAACGGCGCAATAGACGGTTAGCTTATAATTATATATGCACATATGAGGACAGGAAAGGGAATAAAGTCATTTTTTGCAGAGGCGCGCTCAGGAATGGAAGAAAGGGGGTCATATTGCAAGGAAACTAAGAGGCATGGGCGTACAATGACAACATACTGTAGTTTTCGGATGAAACACGCGCCACAGGCTACTCTACGAACGATTATAAGATAATAGGCGAGTCCAGGTAGGGTAAAAGGGGGTAAGCAATGTTAATTGAAGTTGTAAGTGAAATAGTCACTGTTGACTAGTTAGTATCATAATAGCGGATAATATACTTATCAAAAGGTATTGAGCCGCCCCAGTTTGGATCCTGGTTACGCCTATTATGAAGTACAACATGCAAAAAGGAACTATCTACGATCAGTAACATATTTATAGTGCTGGGTAGCAACTTGTCTGCGGTTAATATTTTTTCCAACTTTACCCCCTTTTTTCACTAACCTGGTACCGCCTATGGCAAACAAATATAATTTGTAACTGTTTTGCCTAATGTCACAATCACATACCATTTCATTTCTTAAAAAAGCATCAAAAAATGGTTTTATTACGCATTTACTTCACCCCCATATTGAGTGACCTGCACACGCCTATGATTTATGAATTTGCAAACGCCACTGTCATATATCAATTTCCAATTCAATCTCTATCGATTCGTATTAATTGTGTTAAAATCGGTCGATAAACATGAAAGCTTGTTGGATCAAAAATACCACTAAAATTTGTGGTTTTTGCCCCCCTGTTGCCCCCTATTAAAAATGTAGATTTTTGTTTTAATTATTTAGAAATGTAGATCGTGTTGAGGGGAACCAAACGCCGTTTCATTTTTGAAAATCGGACGGGTAGATCTCGAGATCTCCGGGGGGGGGGGGCGGAATCCGCCCCCCCCCCCCTGTTACAAATAGGGGTAGCCAGGAGCCTGTTACAAATAGGGTTAAATCGGGAAATGTGCCAATTCTCGGCCGGTTTCAGTCGGTTTGCAGTGATTGTCCGGATTCCATTGAGTTGAATCTACCCCGGTGAAGGATGGAAAGCAATATTGGAGATACTCATCACCAGTGGCGTACCCAGGATTCACTCCAGGAGGAGGCAATTTTTGATCAGGGGGGCATAAGGTATCCCCACCAAAAAAACACCGGATTTGGCCTAATATATTTTTAGAGGGGCATATTTTCAACATTTCTTTCTTAACCCTATTAGTGGCGGGGGGGGGGGCAGGCAGATTATGTCCACCCCTCAGGGTTTTCGCAGATATCTTCCGAACGGCTAAGAGCAAACCCATGACATTTTAGAACTTTTCCTAGAACTGAATTCCACATATGGAGTCAAAATTTTGAGTTCCTTACCTTAACATAGACGGTTCCAGGGCCCGGTTTTTGGAGTTTTTTCTGTGACATTGGCGATAATACGGAGATGCGATCTTCACGGCTTCTTCCTAACTACCTGAAGTATAAAGGAGTTGCATAGGTTTACGGTGATTGAAACAAGTGCAAATTAGTTTATTTTAGTGAACTATAATAAATATTGCACGGCATAGGCGGTTTCAGGGACTTGAAAATGGGAAGGTTTACAGGAAGTTTTTTTTAAAATATTTTGCCTCCCTTGTTGGCTAACCTGGCACCGCCTATGAGTGCAAATATGCTGTATAGCTGTTGTGTCCAATGTCACAATAGCGCACCATTTCATTTATCGAAAAAAGAAGACAAAAAGACTTAAAAGGCGTTTATTTTGCCCTCAAATTTAGGGACCTGAAAACGCCTATGATTTTTGAATTTTTAAGTCACCATCATATATCAATTTCCAATTCAATATATATCGATCCCCATTAGTTGCGTTGAAATCGGTTGATAAACATGACGGCTGTGTTGGATCACAAATATCTCTAATATTTGTAGTTTTTGCCCCCTGTTGCCCCCCTATACAAAAAATCTGATTTGTTTTATTGTTTAGCAATGCAGATCGTGTTAAGGGAAATCAAACACCGTTTGATTTGTGAAAATCGGACGGGTAGATCTCGAGATCTCCGGGGGTGGGGGGATTGGTCGGAATCCGCCCCTCCCCGAGTCTGCCACTAATAGGGGTAGCCAGGAGTCTGCCACTAATAGGGTTAACACTTTTTTCTCCTCGAAATAGGGCCCTTCGGGCCTATTTCCAAAGCGGCACACACGTCCAAGGGGGCATGTACGGACCTTCAGGGGGGGAGCAGTTGCCCCGTTTGCCCCTCCCCCCCCCCTCCCTTGGGTACGCCTATGCCTATCACTAACCTATGTGGAGCGGAATGATCCATTCCTCAATGAAGAAAAATGCAGTATTACCCATACATTTCACTTTCCCCAAGGAAAGTTGATATGGTTGCACGCAGGGTAAAATTTCTGGCTCACTACGCGGCACGGTCATATAACCTTGCATGGAATTACCAGGGGTGACACTGCTTGAGCGCCTCGTCGGAGCCGGCTTTGACTTGATGTGACGTAACTGGAGGCAGAGTGCGCAGCCGGCGCTGGCGACGTCCGTGACACGGCTGCCGCCGGCGCATAGGCCCGGGAACAGGGGGGCAAAGCCCCCCCCCCCCCAAACTTTGGCGAGGCTCATCTTAACGTTGCGTAAAAGAAGGCTTAATCGTCGTTTGAGACACCGAAAATATAAGATTGTCTTCACAAAATTCGTCGTTTGCGGTTTGCAAGACAGCTTCTCTCGACCTCTGCCTGCCTCGACTGGGGATTTTACCATGTTCGAGCGGGCCTGTTTTAACATGGGCTCTCGATTCGCAGAAAACAGACCCTGTCATGAGAGGGTCCTCATTAGGACGACCCCGGCATGCCACATTTTGTCAGGATCGGGCCTGATCAAGATTGGGCCCCTCCCTTGAAAAAAATCCACAAGAGATTTTCTAGTGGTCCTCTAGTGGGACCACTAGGAAAGAGCCTTGTGATCCAACTAGGAATCCTAGTGGTTTATTGTGGTACCACAAGAAAATCCTAGTGGTTTCTTACTGTAATTGAAACAATTTCTAGTTGCATCCTTAGTGGTCCCTTGTGGTTCTAGTGGTCCCTTGTGGTCTAGTGGTCCTTTGTGGTCTAGTGGTCCTTTGTGGTCTCTAGTGGTCCTTCGTGATCTCTAGTTGTCCTTTGTGGTCCCTTTTGGTATCTAGTGGTCCCTGATGGTCTCTAGTGGTCCCTTGTGGGTTATAGTGGTCCCTTATGGTCCCTTGTGGTTGCATTTGCAACATTAATCCCGCAACGACTGTGTAGTCGTATCAGAGACCGCCACGACGTCTGACTAAGTCTCTAATTACTGCTCCAGCATCGTTAGGCGACGCTGTGGCGCGGTTGAAATGTTTTTTGTTTTGTTTGGTTTGGTTAGGATAAGGCCGCTTTGGTCTACTTGGACCATTGCGCAGCCATTGGATAAAGGAGAATGGGTAAAGTAGGTCAAAATGGACGCCGACCGGGCAACCGCCCATAAACAGGCCCTTCCCCGCAGCGCGAAGCTGCGAGGAGAGCCCACGCCATGCAGACGGCCACCACTCCCTGGGGGCAGCTCGAGGTCACCACATGCCCGGTGGCCAGCGACCACCAGACCCGGGGTAACGTGGGCGTGACAAAGGATGGAGGACGGGCAGTCGGGAGGATCAAAAGGGGTCTGTTTGGTTGAAATGTTTTTTACTTTTTGTTAAATTTAAGGCACTTCGGCCCACTCGGACCATTGCGTGCCTGTGATGAATCATTTGTATTTAAATATGTTTTAGTGTCGGTCATAGGAAAATGGCGAGTTTGTTTCGTTTCAAACGAAATATTTAGTAAATAATGAAAAGTAGCCGTAGCAGATATGGGTGTTCATTACTGAGTAATGAGGGCAGTGCTAATGTATGGAAGCTGGTTTGCCTTGGGGTATTAATGTCGGACGAAGGAAATTGGATAATGATCGTTTTCGTATATATCTTGTCTATATTTATATATTTATATGTGTATATATATATATACCATATACTATATACTACATACTATATACCATATTCTATATGCTATATACTATCTTCCATATACTATATTATATAGTATATATCTAGCATAGAGACAAGTCAATGGTGGCCTATTGGTGGAATGCAACGAGGAAACGAGATGGATCGAGCCCGACCCAATGCTACACGTATAGCAGGACGTGTCGGCCGCTCCTGATTCGTGTTAGTACGCTGTGGGGCTTGAGGTGAGTGCTGTATTTTGGGAGTCTGGTCGTCACGGGCCGGTCGTGTGCCACTCTCCTGCCCGCGGTCTGTATGGGCCGAGCCCAAACGAACCATAGCCTGCGGTGCGAGCCTGTCACGGCCGGGCCGAGTGCTGGCGCACCGGGTCACGGGCGGCGGCTCAAGGGCCGGGGAAGCGGTGGTCGTGGTGCTGGTTTCCACTGTGGCTGGTCTGAGAGGTGCCAACAGTTTGAGGGGAGGGAGCTGAGGTAGGGACTCAGTTTGAGTTTCACATGTGGCCGTTTGCTTTTTCGCTACCTGTGCGTAGGTCTTGGAAGTCGGAGAGGGCGTCTTGTCTTCTACCGCGCGACGTGCCTGTGGGTATGACATGTTGGCAGATGCCTTCAGGGCGCAAATCTCCTTCTCCTTCTTCCACATGGGACACTGAGTGGAGGTCACGATGTGGTCTGTGGATCCACAGCTCAGGCATTTGGCTGGTGCAGAACAGGCAGAGCCGTCGTGCGGCGCTGCACCGCACTTGTGGCACCGGGCCTCCTGCTTACAAAATTTGACGCTGTGGCCAAATTTTTGGCATTTATAGCAGTGAAGGGGGTTCGGGATGCGTACGTTGTATCCCGAGGTATCCAACGACTTAAAGGAAATAGTTCACCTTCAACATGGGATTTTGAACTGAAATAGCAGTTTTGTAGCCCGTGTTGAGAAATCCTTATCTGCAACTTTGCTTGGCTGAAAAGACTCTCCAGCCGAAGATATTTGACTTTTTGGCGAGGGAATGCGGCGCATATATGATATACCGTACCGTCTGGGAGTGCCAGCACTACCAGGGCGCATGCGCAGACCAATAACGCACACCATAACATTAATAATTTACGACCTTCTGTCCTGAATTGGCGCGATGTAGGACCATTTTTGAAAAGAAAAAAAGAAACTGTATTAAAAAATATAATAAAATCGTGTTCTGAAAAATTTCCGAAGGTGAACTATTTCCTTTAAGTAGACGGTAGCGTGGTTGTCTGGAACGTGAGGACAAGAAGGCTGGTGTCACGCCTCTGTCCGTCACGGAAAGTTGTCAGACGTCGCACGTGCGAGACTCCTTCTGAGCGGAGACCTTCGAGAATGTCCTCCTCGGACATAAATCTCATCTCCGGGGCGAAAACCGTACCCTGTGTGGTGTTCCGAACATGGTGCAGCGAGAAAGTGACCGCCTTCTCACAGAACTTGGTACACTGTAGCAGTTTTTTGTTTGCGCGTTAGTCTCGGTCTTGACAAGAGTGAGCCGTTTGCCGGAGTTTCGATCTGGAGAGGATGAGCCGCAGGTGCCTTTGAGTTGTTTGGTGGGCCAAAACACGTGGATTTTGCGCAACGAGACGTTGTCGTCCGTAGGCTTAATTACCAGAAACGAGCCAGAGGAATCCAGGTACTGGTCAGAAGTCGTGGTCAATGGTGAGCCAGGGTTCCGTGCGTGGTCAATAGACAAGCGAGGGCCGGTACCGGGAGTGGAAGCATGGGACGAGCGAGGGTCAGTGCCGGGGGCGGAGGTCATGAACGAACGAGGGTCGGTGCCGGGGGCAGAGGTCATGTACGAGCGAGGGTCGGTGCCGGGGGCAGAGGTCTGGGACGAGCGAGGATCAGTGACCGTGGAATCAGAGTCCATAGGGAGATCAGGAGAGGTCAGGTTCGGGTCAGAGTCAGAGTCCGAGACATCTTGTTTCCGGCGCTTTTTCCCCACCATGGGGAAAATCAAGCAACGGAGCCGGAAAACAATAAACCGAGTGAGAACGAAACCTAAGCAAAGAAAACTAAGCAACGACAACGACGATGGAAAACGAGCGAAAACGTGGAAATCGTACCAAGAATCGGCGAAGGCGCGTGAGCGTGTCTGTTGAGTCTATGGTTGAAATGCCCGTGAACTTCTAACTTATATAACCTAACTTTGGAACCGCTACGTAGTTTTGACACATTAACATAGACCATATCTAAGCAATTAATTTGTCAGATCTGATGACAACATCTTCCTTTGCATTGCTGTTAGCGACATTTCCCAGCTTTAAACTGCAGCCTCCTACATGTTAAGGTAATGTCTGTCTTTGATAAAACAATGGGGGGAAAAAAACATCGCCTCATGATAGCGCCATCTGTTGAGCAGCACCTCAACTACAAGTACCTTTGAAATATCCACTAGAAACCACAAGCAATTTTCTAGTGGTCTTAGTGGTTTCTTGTGGAGTGTAGTGACTAGTGGTCTTTAGTGGTATTCCTTAGTGGGCTTGTGGATCCTTGTGGTTTCTTGTGGTGCTTGGCTAGTGGTTCCTAGTGGTCTAATGGTTTGTAGTTGCACTTCTATTGTGGACTCTAGATCTAAGTGGTCTAGTAGTTGGCAGTTGCAGTGGAGGCCCTTGTGGTGTAGTGGTTTAAAGTGGAGCTCAGTGGGACTCTCAACCTTTTAGTGGTTTGTAGTGGCACATGCATATGTCTGTACGTACAGACATCATGTGCCACTACAAACCACTACAAGGTTGAGGGTCCCATTGAGCTCCACTTCAAACCACTAGACCACAATTGGTTCCACTGCTCCAGTGCAACTACCAACCACTAAACCACTGGAGTCAACAACATGAGTGCAACTACAAACTACTGGACCATTAAAGTCCACAATATAAGTACAACTACAGACCACTAGACCACTATAGTCCACAACGGAAGTGCAACTACAAACCACTAGACCACTAGGAAGTACAACTACAAACCACTACACCACTAGGAAGTGCAACTACAAACCACTAGACCACTAGGAAGTGCAACTACAAACCACTACACCACTAGGAAGTGCAACTACAAACCACTAGACCACTAGGAAGGGCAACTACAAACCACTAGACCACTAGGTACCACTAGCCAAACACCACAAGAAACCACAAGGATCCACAAGCCCACTAAGGAATACCACTAAAGACCACTACACTCCACAAGAAACCACCAAGACCACTAGATAATTTCTTGTGGTTTCTAGTGGATTTTGTTCAAGGGCTGCCATGCCAGGAATGGGCCCGTGATATCAATAATTCGAGGGAACCGGGCTCTACGCCTGACCGGGCCCCATGTCACGCCTTTGTCAGCACCGGGCCCCTGCCTCGATCGGACCTGACCAAGACCGGATCCCTACCAGGAATGGGCCCGTAACTAGAATATGCAAGGAGCGGTCCCTGCTGTGACCGGACCCTCGTCCTAACCGGGCCCCATATCACGCCTTTGCCAGAACTGGCCCCTGCCTCGATCGGGCCCATATTACGCCTCTGCCAGCACCGGGCCCCTGCCTCGATCAGGCCTGACCAATACCGGGCCCCTGCCAGGTATGGGCCAGAACACGGGTCCTTGTGATACGTACCCCTCAGAAATTTAGGGGGGGGGGGGGGGTCAGCTGCCCCGCCCCCTATCCCTCCCTGCGTGCGCCACTGGCGAGCAGACTGGTTATTGATTCAACGTTTTTGGGACGATTCAATCATGATTCACTTTGGAGTCCGAATGATTCAATCACCGTTCGATTCACGGATACAATTTTGAGAATTGATTCTTTCCAATTAAAAGAATCAAAACAAATATTTGAATCGATTCACGTTTGATTCAACATTTAAATAAATGTCGTTAATTTATATAAAAGCAATACAAATGGAAACATACATATATATATATATATATATATATATATATATATATATATATATATATATATATATATATATATATATATATATATATATATATATATATATATATATATATATATATATATATATATATATATATATATATATATATATATATATATATATATATATATATATATATATATATATATATATATATATATATATATATATATATATATATATATATATATATATATATATATATATATATATATATATATATATATATATATATATATATATATATATATATATATATATATATATATATATATATATATATATATATATATATATATATATATATATATAAATATATATATATATATATATATATATATATATATATATATATATAATCATTAAAACATTGTTACAGCAATACTATTTCAGTATAAATGAATGTAGCCACTGGGACTGTATGTATTTGCATAACTTACCAGTGTACTTGCATCGTTAAGAATCGTTAAATCTTTTGATTCAATCAGTCTTGATTTGATAAGGGTTTTGATTCAATCACGATTCATGAATCAAAAGATCTTGTGGTGAATCAATTGTTGTTTGATTCAAGGAATTTTGATTGAACGATTCCAATCGATTCAATCAATGTTGAATCAATAACCAGTCTGGCTGTAACTGGCGGCTGACTACGTGTTTTGCGCGGGCGCGGCGCCGACGAAAGAGCCTGATACCTCCAGTGACGTCATCCGGTAGTCTTGCGAGTTTCAAGGGCAAATGGCTCGTGTCCTTACCTGGTTATAGGGCCTTGAGAACTACGACGCGGTGTCCGTCTAGGGGGCTATCGTCCCGGACTTTCCTATGTGCGGATCGCCCGGTGGCGTCACATTAGGTGTGATGTCACTGGATACCTGGCCAGCGGCGGCTCGGCGCTCGGCCCCGTCGTCGTAGTAGTTGCGATTTCGAAGTTCGAACGTGCGCGTCAAGGGCGGATCCAGCCGGCCGTTTTTTTTTGTGGGGGGGGGGGGGGGGGGGGGCAAACCGTCTACCCCAATTTCGAATTTCTTTCCGGATTTGGGTCATTTTATTTTGCAACCACACGATTTCTAATGTTTTTTTGTATAGGTTTTCGATCTATTGGGATATCGAAAAAGGAAAGATGTCAGCTTGCAGTTTGTATTGTTCCGACATTGCCTTACACTGAGAAAAACTATGTCAATTGTCAGCTGTACCCAGGGGCGTCGCCGATAATGTTTGAGTGGGGGCGGGGGGTCGGCTGAAATTACGAAAAAAAAATGACCCCAATTTGTTATGCGTGTATTTAAAGGGACTGTCCCACCTTTGTGAAAGTTGTCGAATCACACTTAATTGTATGTCTACATGTCAGGCCAGGTTAGCTGAACATGTTCGTGAACTTTTTTCCGAAAAAAAATGTTTATCTTGGAAGATATTCAACTTTTAGTTTTAAGCGAGAGTTGGGTTGGTGACGTCATATGATTTTTTTAATTCCAGAGAAATCCTTTGTGCTGCCAAATGTATGGCACAATTTTGTGTCGACATCTATTGCGCAGAAAAGCGAACCACCCGGTGTCTAGATTGGCTTAGATGCGAACCACCCTGGGATCGAGAAATGAAAGACGAAAATATTCCAAGGCTGACCTTAAAAACAAGTCGACTATCATTACAGTTGGGTAAAGAGGCGACGCTGTCTGTTTAGAGTCCCTATTCAAATACACATGGGCCTTTATTTTTTACAGATGTCAAAATCAAACCCGAATATCTTTTTGATTAGATCACTGTGGTTGTTTTAACTGCTACCATACTTAATTTCAATGCCAAGCCATCAAAATGGCTATCTCAACTCAAATATAATGTTAAGGTGGGATAGTCCCTTTAAGCCTTTGCAGCATTGTTAATGTTGATTTGCATGTTATAAGTAGGTAGGTACTTGTTAGTTAGCGCCACGAAGCGGCACGCAATTTGTACGGGTTTGCCTGATAAAACCCAGAAATATAGGCGGTGGGCCTTGTAGAGGATAAGAAGCTAAACATGTTAATCATTCAATTCAGCGTTGCAATGAACCGAAGCAGGGCCTATTTTAACATGTTAACTGGGGGGCAAATGCCCCCCCCCCCAGTGAGCCGTTTTGCCCCCCCCCCCCCTCCAGTCAAGAAATGTTGCCCACCCTGATTTCAGTATTTCCATGTCATTTTTCGCTTGATAGGTATTCAATTAAACTAAAATATGTTTACCTGGTGATAAATGTATACAATTCCAATGCACCTGTAATGATATTCCTAAGTTTTAGTATTTCCCAGCCAAAATAAGTATCTTTAAATTATTTCCGGAATATCTTGAGTTTCAATATCCTTTGAACATCACCCATTGGCGGCAGAGTGGGGGAGAGGGGGTGTTGTTGGATCAGCAACGTCGCCACACAATTTGGAGTGGGTGGGGGCAACTGCTGAGCCGATTGTGTTCAAATTTGGAGTGTGGTTAGGGATCTCTCAGCCGCCACATTCTCACAAGTCAGGGGTGGGGTGTTTCTGCACGTGCGCACGTGTGTACCACGTATTTGTATCTCAGAAACTACTTCCCTGATCGAGTTGAAATTCACCATACATTTCCTTTGCGTTCGCTCGTTCATCGCCAACTACGGCGCCTTACTGGTTCGGTAAACAGTTATGGAAGAAAAATGACGAATGACCTCAGGGTGAATAGATTTTACATCGTGGAGGTCACATGATACAAATACCACATGGATCTTTGCATTGGCGGATCCAGGACGGGTGGTTGGGGGGGGGGGGGGATTCCATAAAGTGTCACACAATTATGAAAACGCATCGGATTTGCTTGCTTATGCATTGATAGCTGAATTTAACCCGCGCCGTCCCGGGGGCGTTTAGACACCCCCCCCCCCACAGGTTTTTCAAGGATAGCGGAAAAACGGCGGCGCGCAGCGCCACCGTTTTTAGCATAGCTGTTCAAACAGCAATTGTCCACATTATGTTAAAAAAAATACCTCGGTTCATCTCAGATCAGGTCACCAGACCAAGTCACGACACTTTTTTTCCCTTTTTCAGACCAACACTTTTGTGTCAATAACTCTCAATAAAACCAAGATTGATAAGTGAAACTGCCACCAATGTGTTTGTCTCGTCGAGGCACGTCTCTCAATGTCCAGCATGACCTAATTGGGTCACCACTTGACCTTGACCTGAGGTCAAATATCTAAGTTGACCTAACCTGGTCACCATGAATATGATTCGAAGTGCCTTGACGAGACAAACACGATGACGTCACAATTATTTCCTTATCATATTCAGGTAAAAAGTAATTTGTGAAAACTCTTTTGCTAAAAAATAGTTTTTTACATTGTGATGAGCTCTGGAGCCTAAGAAGCTATTGATCTGAGCTGAAATCTGAGGACACGTGGCGATCTGTGTCAATTGAATGTTTCAAGAGCTTTCCATTGTTTTTTTTTTCCAGTTTGTTCCTAGCTAGTTCCTGTGATATCTGGAGGTTTCTGGAGTGAAGTCCTAAAAATGGAAAATTTGAACTTTGATGACCTCTGGTCAGGGGCGGATCCAGGATTTTTTAAAGGGGGGAGGGGCGGCAGGGTATAGGGGCGCATTTTTCCGGGGAACAGGGGCGCATTTTTTTCCGGGAAATTGGGGCGCCCATTTCTTCAAACATGCACCCTATGTATAACCATTTTTTCTTCTCTCGCTCCCCTCGCTCTCTCACTTGCTCTCGCTCTCTCTCGCTCTCGCTCGCTCGCTCTCGCTCTTTTCGCTCTCTCTCGCTCTCTCTCGCTCTCGCTCTCGCTCTCGCTCTCGCTCGCTCTCTCGCTCGCTCTCTCTCTCC
>JAXIVJ010015946.1:0-30218 GCA_036785665.1 Chirona hameri
CGTCATCTCGCGCCTTCGGCGCTCGCTTCGCTGTCAAATCGCAAAAATTCATCTTCAACCCATACATTGTTCATGTATTTGCGAATCATTCCATATAAATGGCTTAATGTTCGATTCGAGTGAAAGGGATACAAGTTGGGCGATACAAACGAAAAACACGACAGACAATTTAAAACACGCATCGCACACACACAAGAAATCGTGGTAACTATGTTAATAAAACGTACGAATTCAAGCTTTCACACACCGTCGTCACAATTTTCGAGTTGGGATTTTAGCACGGCGAGGCTCCGGGAGGCCATAACGGCCGGCGTCAGGTGGTTCCAAGACGAGGCCGCCCTATAGGAAAAAGCCCTGCGCGACATGGATAGCTGGAAAGCGGGCAGCTCTAGAGCACCAGCCACCGCAGCCCGCGTGAGGCGCTCACTCACAGCGGTGCGAGGGATGAATAGCGATCGGACCGCTGCCGGGGCGCGGGGATCGTTTAAGGCTCTGTAGACGCCGATACAGTCGCGGCGCGCAACGAGGTCGCGTATACCACGCCAGCCTAGCGACTCCACGATCGGTGAGATATGATCACGACCCCGCGCACCCGAGACGATCCTTGCCGCGAAATTTATCACCTTTTGTACCCGGCTGAGGTGGCAGTCAGCGACCCCGCCCCAGACGGAGAGGCAGTACAATATGGGGGGGAACACGTGTGTCTGGATTAGGAGTTGGCGGGTCTCGGGTGTGAGGTGGTGACGAATTTTATACAGACAGAACAGGATGGAGTTGCACTTTTTGACTAAATTGGAAATGTGCTCCTCCCAGGACAAGTTACGATCCATGGTGACCCCCAGCATCTTCACGGACGGCAAGGGATTGAGTGTGTGGTTTGAGATGTTGAGCTGAAAGGATGGAGTCTTTTTAAGGGCTTGAGGAGTACCGACAAGGAGGAGGGTGGTCTTGGTGGGGTTCATCTTTAAGGAGTTGGCAGTGAAGTAGGATTGAACCGCAATGATGGTATCCTCCTGGCGGGATTTTAGTAGGGATAGGTGTGCTGGGAGGGCGGAGTCGAGGAGCTGGGTGTCGTCTGCGTAGGACACCAGACGCCCGTGAGGAAGGTACGATGCAAGGTCGTTCGTGAAGATGCTGAAGAGGAGTGGGCCCACGAGGGACCCCGAGGGACGCCGTGGGATAAAGGAAGGGATAGTGATCCGCCTCTCACCACCTGCAGCCGACCATCGAGGTAACTCCGGAACCATCGGGGATCGATGCCGTACCACTGTAGCTTGGTCAGGAGGACACCGTGGTCAACGCTGTCAAAGGCTCTACTAAGGTCGACGGAGGTGACGGCGACGACATGTCCCGCGTCGATCCGGCGCGTCATCCATTCCACAGCGTCGACCACGGCATCCTCCGTCGAGTGGCACGGCCTGTACGCGTATTGTGAAGGCGCCAACAGGCTGTGGGAAACGAGATGCGCCGACAACTGCGTACATACAACCTTCTCGCATAATTTTGACAACACTGATAAAATCGATATCGGCCTAAAATTGCCAGGAGCATCGCGAGGCCCAGATTTATGAAGAGGGAGAACTGAGGCAATTTTCCAGTCACTTGGGAAGACGCAAGTGATGACAGAAGTGTTGACGAGATGAAGCAAGTGAGGTCCTAAGACAGCGAAACAGTTTTCAATGCAAGTAGCGGCACACCATCGAGTCCAACAGCCCTAGAAGAGGACAGTTCTTTCAAGGCACTGGAAAGCATGGGTAAGGTCACCGGTTGTAAGACTAGCCGGGCTGTGGTGACGCACGGTGGTCTCGGAAAGAGAGGTGGCACGCTGTGGCAGCCGGCTGCCAGCTCGGCATTTATTTTAGGCCCGACTGAGGCGAAATGGCGATTGAAGTCGTCAGCTCGGTCCATCGGCATATCCCCGGCGCCGCCGCCTCCTCTCGTGGGTCGAAGGGCGAACTCACGGATCCCGCGCCAGAAACTCGCACGATCAGACAGCATGGTCGCGCACAGAAAGTCGCGTTTCGCCTGGGCACAGCAACTCTTAACCCGGTTTCGGAGCCGCCGATACTCGATAAGGGCGGTCTCCGTACCGTACCTGTGCAATTCCCGGTAGGCCCGGTCGCGCTCACGCATTACACTGCGCAGCTCGTGGTTACCCTCCAACCACGGGCAGCGTGGGCGACGTGGGGTCACAGTTTTCAGGGGACAGTGCACATCGATGGCAGACGACCATACACGCATGAACGTCTCCAACTTCCCCTCGATGTCAGCGGCCCGGTGTAACGGGTCCCAGTCTGACAGCAGCAGATGTAAACTGAGCGCGTCCCAATCTACTTTGCGCCAGGGGCGAGCTCGGAAAGGCGTAGGACGCGAGTGCTGACGCCTGAAGGGCGCGCGAAGAATGGTGGTGAGGTGGTCTGCAATCGGTACCGGTGGCACCGAGACGGCGCTCTCCAGATCCGGCATACTGGTGATTATATGGTCAAGGAGTGTGGCGGTCGGTTCCAGATGGGTGGGAGTGACAACAAGTTGACAAAGGTTCAAATCATTTAAAATTGAAATATAGCGGCGCACAGTGGGAGTTTGAGGACGCAGAAGGTCGATGTTAAAATCACCAAGACAAAAGACGGGTCTACCAGTGGCGACAGCTGCGCGAAGTTGGTCGTGTATCTCGTCGAGGCCTCCTAATATCGGCTGAGACGGGGGACGGTAGACAACGCCCACGGTGGCCGAGCGCCGCCCACCGCCGCTCACCGACACCCACAGCGACTCGCAGGCTTCACTGGCGCTGGAGATGGGTAGGACGGCGCAGTTCAGGCGTTCCCGGCACAATATCGCGACACCACCACCACGGCTCGCTGTCACAGCACGATTGTGGCACCGCCGGGTCGGCCGGTCCCTGCGCACCAGCCTGTAACCGGGAAACACTAATATCCTGTCCGTGACACGATCTATCAGCCACGTCTCTGTGATACACATCACGTCAAGGTCGTGATCACGCACTGTCAGACTAACGCAGTCCATTTTCGGGATCAGCGACCGGACATTCGCATGGCCGATCGCGAGAGTGTGAGCAGGCCTCGTGGTCTCGGTGTGAGATGTGGGCCGACTCGCTGCTTGCCGGGTCTGGCCGGTGTGTCGGTCGGTTGCAGCGAGCGCCGGCCCCAGCCGCTCGCTGGTAGCCGCGTCGGGTGGGTCGGCGGCCGCCGCCGCTGCCGCCGCTTGGTCTGACGGAGTAGCAGGCGTCAGCGGGTCGTCTCTGTCTTGCGTTACTGACCCTGTCGTGGTGACGGATGGTTGTTGGCACACTACACGACAGGGCCAATCGGGGTCCCCAGTGCCAGGAGCAGTCGGCTGGTCGCTGCTCCCTCTCTCCCTCGCTCGGCGGGCCCGCCACCCGCCCCGGGCTCCCCGCCGCGCCGGCCGCCGGGAACGTGCCCCGGTGACCGTTTGGCCGCCTGGCATTTGTTGACTTTAGCCGGGCGGCACTGCGGCGGGTATCCCCTGGTCAAGGGGGGTTGCCATGGCGACGGCCAGGCTAGTGGTGTTCATCTGCACTGCCGTGTTAGTATACGTTGGAAAAGAAGTAGTTCTAGAAAATAAACGCAGGACTCTTGAAGAAATGCAATATTCAAGCACGTAATATCACTGCCGCACCATAGAGAAAAAAGACACCTATTTGACTGAAAACTTGAAGCGTTCACACACTTTTGCTGACACAGACACTTCCCAGGTTTCTGTCTTCCGGCTTGGTTTTTCACACAGGTTTCAAAATCGCAAATCTTCTAAGGTAGATAATAAGTCGAAGAAGCAACTCACAGTCTTTGCGGTGTAGCACGCAGATGAACTCGAAGATAACGAACACGTAGACACTAAATTTCACGAAGCCGGTGTCTAATTCCCCGAGTAAAACCGAAAACAGTGAGGAGCGGCCGGGGGTCGCCCGTCTAGCGCGCCACCCGGCGGGAACCCATCTCCGACACATAGCAATTTAACGCACTTGTAATTTAACGAATTTCTCTGGAATGGAGGTTCCCTATGCATAAAGGCACGTGAATTACACAGATTGTTGGCTACGTTTATCCAGCGTGGGAAAACAGACACCGCACAAATATCAATATTTCTCCGGGATCTGTGGGACGGAGCTCACAAAAGCACGTGATTCACTTTGGATCTTTTTGGAACACTGGAACAACCGCGAGCAGACATGTCGCTCAAATATTCATTTTTTCCGGGATCTCCGGGACGGAGGCTACCTGGCAATACAGTGACGTCATGACGCCGGTGCGGTATGTGCAGCTACTGATACGTGCCGAGTTGCAGCGGCCCTGGACGGAGTTTCCCTTGTTGAGCGGGTTTCGCGGCATTCATTGTTGGTTCGTACCCCCCCCCCCCCCTTCCTCTCCCATCACCCCCGGCATGACCCTCTTCCACCAACACCCCTCCCTGCTGCTCCTGCACCACACGACTGGCAGGGACCTCGGCTCGGATTTAACGACGCTGAAATATGAAATCTCTCCGGGATCTCCTAGACGGAGGTTTCATGCTCACAAATGCACGTGAATTCAACCGCGGACAGAGACGAAAACCTTGCTGTGCTTCGAGTGCAAAACGGACACTACTCAAATAGATATATAGGAGATAGGAGATAGGAGACTAGTGCTAACCCGTCCGCTCCGCTGGACGATCAGCTGGCATCTCCGGTATGAAGGTATCCGCACCATTTCAGCACGTAAATTAACTGGGACTTTTAAACTGAATAAACTCAGCGGTGCCGGATAGACAAACAGATAGACAGACAGATATACAGACAGATAGACATACAGGTACACAGATACACAGACAGACAGACAGACAGACAGACAGACAGACAGACAGACAGACAGACAGACAGACAGACAGACAGACAGACAGACAGACAGACAGACAGACAGACAGACAGACAGACAGACAGACAGACAGACAGACAGACAGACAGACAGACAGACAGACAGACAGACAGACAGACAGACAGACAGACAGACAGACAGACAGACAGACAGACAGACAGACAGACAGACAGACAGACAGACAGACAGACAGACAGACAGACAGACAGACAGACAGACAGACAGACAGACAGACAGACAGACAGACAGACAGACAGACAGACAGACAGACAGACAGACAGACAGACAGACAGACAGACAGACAGACAGACAGACAGACAGACAGACAGACAGACAGACAGACAGACAGACAGACAGACAGACAGACAGACATACAGACAGACAGACAGACAGACAGACAGACAGACAGACAGACAGACAGACAGACAGACAGACAGACAGACAGACAGACAGACAGACAGACAGACAGACAGACAGACAGAGTGTCCGAGTCCGAGTCCGAGTCCGAGTCCGAGTCCGAGTCCGAGTCCGAGTCCGAGTCCGAGTCCGAGTCCGAGTCCGAGTCCGAGTCCGAGTCCGACAGACAGACAGACAGACAGACAGACAGACAGACAGACAGACAGACAGACAGACAGACAGACAGACAGACAGACAGACAGACAGACAGACAGACAGACAGACAGACAGACAGACAGACAGACAGACAGACAGACAGACAGACAGACAGACAGACAGACAGACAGACAGACAGACAGACAGACAGACAGACAGACAGACAGACAGACAGACAGACAGACAGACAGACAGACAGACAGACAGACAGACAGACAGACAGACAGACAGACAGACAGACAGACAGACAGACAGACAGACAGACAGACAGACAGACAGACAGACAGACAGACAGACAGACAGACAGACAGACAGACAGACAGACAGACAGACAGACAGACAGACAGACAGACAGACAGACAGACAGACAGACAGACAGACAGACAGACAGACAGACAGACAGACAGACAGACAGACAGACAGACAGACAGACAGACAGACAGACAGACAGACAGACAGACAGACAGACAGACAGACAGACAGACAGACAGACAGACAGACAGACAGACAGACAGACAGACAGACAGACAGACAGACAGACAGACAGACAGACAGACAGACAGACAGACAGACAGACAGACAGACAGACAGACAGACAGACAGACAGACAGACAGACAGACAGACAGACAGACAGACAGACAGACAGACAGACAGACAGACAGACAGACAGACAGACAGACAGACAGACAGACAGACAGACAGACAGACAGACAGACAGACAGACAGACAGACAGACAGACAGACAGACAGACAGACAGACAGACAGACAGACAGACAGACAGACAGACAGACAGACAGACAGACAGACAGACAGACAGACAGACAGACAGACAGAGTGTCCGAGTCCGAGTCCGAGTCCGAGTCCGAGTCCGAGTCCGAGTCCGAGTCCGAGTCCGAGTCCGAGTCCGAGTCCGACAGACAGACAGACAGACAGACAGACAGACAGACAGACAGACAGACAGACAGACAGACAGACAGACAGACAGACAGACAGACAGACAGACAGACAGACAGACAGACAGACAGACAGACAGACAGACAGACAGACAGACAGACAGACAGACAGACAGACAGACAGACAGACAGACAGACAGACAGACAGACAGACAGACAGACAGACAGACAGACAGACAGACAGACAGACAGACAGACAGACAGACAGACAGACAGACAGACAGACAGACAGACAGACAGACAGACAGACAGACAGACAGACAGACAGACAGACAGACAGACAGACAGACAGACAGACAGACAGACAGACAGACCGACAGACCGACAGACCGACAGACCGACCGACCGACCGACCGACCGACCGACCGACCGACCGACCGACCGACCGACCGACCGACCGACCGACCGACCGACCGACCGACCGACCGACCGACCGACCGACCGACCGACCGACCGACCGACCGACCGACCGACCGACCGACCGACCGACCGACCGACCGACCGACCGACCGACCGACCGACCGACCGACCGACCGACCGACCGACCGACCGACCGACCGACCGACCGACCGACCGACCGACCGACCGACCGACCGACCGACCGACCGACCGACCGACCGACCGACCGACCGACCGACCGACCGACCGACCGACCGACCGACCGACCGACCGACCGACCGACCGACCGACCGACCGACCGACCGACCGACCGACCGACCGACCGACCGACCGACCGACCGACCGACCGACCGACCGACCGACCGACCGACCGACCGACCGACCGACCGACCGACCGACCGACCGACCGACCGACCGACCGACCGACCGACCGACCGACCGACCGACCGACCGACCGACCGACCGACCGACCGACCGACCGACCGACCGACCGACCGACCGACCGACCGACCGACCGACCGACCGACCGACCGACCGACCGACCGACCGACCGACCGACCGACCGACCGACCGACCGACCGACCGACCGACCGACCGACCGACCGACCGACCGACCGACCGACCGACCGACCGACCGACCGACCGACCGACCGACCGACCGACCGACCGACCGACCGACCGACCGACCGACCGACCGACCGACCGACCGACCGACCGACCGACCGACCGACCGACCGACCGACCGACCGACCGACCGACCGACCGACCGACCGACCGACCGACCGACCGACCGACCGACCGACCGACCGACCGACCGACCGACCGACCGACCGACCGACCGACCGACCGACCGACCGACCGACCGACCGACCGACCGACCGACCGACCGACCGACCGACCGACCGACCGACCGACCGACCGACCGACCGACCGACCGACCGACCGACCGACCGACCGACCGACCGACCGACCGACCGACCGACCGACCGACCGACCGACCGACCGACCGACCGACCGACCGACCGACCGACCGACCGACCGACCGACCGACCGACCGACCGACCGACCGACCGACCGACCGACCGACCGACCGACCGACCGACCGACCGACCGACCGACCGACCGACCGACCGACCGACCGACCGACCGACCGACCGACCGACCGACCGACCGACCGACCGACCGACCGACCGACCGACCGACCGACCGACCGACCGACCGACCGACCGACCGACCGACCGACCGACCGACCGACCGACCGACCGACCGACCGACCGACCGACCGACCGACCGACCGACCGACCGACCGACCGACCGACCGACCGACCGACCGACCGACCGACCGACCGACCGACCGACCGACCGACCGACCGACCGACCGACCGACCGACCGACCGACCGACCGACCGACCGACCGACCGACCGACCGACCGACCGACCGACCGACCGACCGACCGACCGACCGACCGACCGACCGACCGACCGACCGACCGACCGACCGACCGACCGACCGACCGACCGACCGACCGACCGACCGACCGACCGACCGACCGACCGACCGACCGACCGACCGACCGACCGACCGACCGACCGACCGACCGACCGACCGACCGACCGACCGACCGACCGACCGACCGACCGACCGACCGACCGACCGACCGACCGACCGACCGACCGACCGACAGACCGCCAGCCAGCCAGCCAGCCAGCCAGCCAGCCAGCCAGCCAGCCAGCCAGCCAGCCAGCCAGCCAGCCAGCCAGCCAGCCAGCCAGCCAGCCAGCCAGCCAGCCAGCCAGCCAGCCAGCCAGCCAGCCAGCCAGCCAGCCAGCCAGCCAGCCAGCCAGCCAGCCAGCCAGCCAGCCAGCCAGCCAGCCAGCCAGCCAGCCAGCCAGCCAGCCAGCCAGCCAGCCAGCCAGCCAGCCAGCCAGCCAGCCAGCCAGCCAGCCAGCCAGCCAGCCAGCCAGCCAGCCAGCCAGCCAGCCAGCCAGCCAGCCAGCCAGCCAGCCAGCCAGCCAGCCAGCCAGCCAGCCAGCCAGCCAGCCAGCCAGCCAGCCAGCCAGCCAGCCAGCCAGCCAGCCAGCCAGCCAGCCAGCCAGCCAGCCAGCCAGCCAGCCAGCCAGCCAGCCAGCCAGCCAGCCAGCCAGCCAGCCAGCCAGCCAGCCAGCCAGCCAGCCAGCCAGCCAGCCAGCCAGCCAGCCAGCCAGCCAGCCAGCCAGCCAGCCAGCCAGCCAGCCAGCCAGCCAGCCAGCCAGCCAGCCAGCCAGCCAGCCAGCCAGCCAGCCAGCCAGCCAGCCAGCCAGCCAGCCAGCCAGCCAGCCAGCCAGCCAGCCAGCCAGCCAGCCAGCCAGCCAGCCAGCCAGCCAGCCAGCCAGCCAGCCAGCCAGCCAGCCAGCCAGCCAGCCAGCCAGCCAGCCAGCCAGCCAGCCAGCCAGCCAGCCAGCCAGCCAGCCAGCCAGCCAGCCAGCCAGCCAGCCAGCCAGCCAGCCAGCCAGCCAGCCAGCCAGCCAGCCAGCCAGCCAGCCAGCCAGCCAGCCAGCCAGCCAGCCAGCCAGCCAGCCAGCCAGCCAGCCAGCCAGCCAGCCAGCCAGCCAGCCAGCCAGCCAGCCAGCCAGCCAGCCAGCCAGCCAGCCAGCCAGCCAGCCAGCCAGCCAGCCAGCCAGCCAGCCAGCCAGCCAGCCAGCCAGCCAGCCAGCCAGCCAGCCAGCCAGCCAGCCAGCCAGCCAGCCAGCCAGCCAGCCAGCCAGCCAGCCAGCCAGCCAGCCAGCCAGCCAGCCAGCCAGCCAGCCAGCCAGCCAGCCAGCCAGCCAGCCAGCCAGCCAGCCAGCCAGCCAGCCAGCCAGCCAGCCAGCCAGCCAGCCAGCCAGCCAGCCAGCCAGCCAGCCAGCCAGCCAGCCAGCCAGCCAGCCAGCCAGCCAGCCAGCCAGCCAGCCAGCCAGCCAGCCAGCCAGCCAGCCAGCCAGCCAGCCAGCCAGCCAGCCAGCCAGCCAGCCAGCCAGCCAGCCAGCCAGCCAGCCAGCCAGCCAGCCAGCCAGCCAGCCAGCCAGCCAGCCAGCCAGCCAGCCAGCCAGCCAGCCAGCCAGCCAGCCAGCCAGCCAGCCAGCCAGCCAGCCAGCCAGCCAGCCAGCCAGCCAGCCAGCCAGCCAGCCAGCCAGCCAGCCAGCCAGCCAGCCAGCCAGCCAGCCAGCCAGCCAGCCAGCCAGCCAGCCAGCCAGCCAGCCAGCCAGCCAGCCAGCCAGCCAGCCAGCCAGCCAGCCAGCCAGCCAGCCAGCCAGCCAGCCAGCCAGCCAGCCAGCCAGCCAGCCAGCCAGCCAGCCAGCCAGCCAGCCAGCCAGCCAGCCAGCCAGCCAGCCAGCCAGCCAGCCAGCCAGCCAGCCAGCCAGCCAGCCAGCCAGCCAGCCAGCCAGCCAGCCAGCCAGCCAGCCAGCCAGCCAGCCAGCCAGCCAGCCAGCCAGCCAGCCAGCCAGCCAGCCAGCCAGCCAGCCAGCCAGCCAGCCAGCCAGCCAGCCAGCCAGCCAGCCAGCCAGCCAGCCAGCCAGCCAGCCAGCCAGCCAGCCAGCCAGCCAGCCAGCCAGCCAGCCAGCCAGCCAGCCAGCCAGCCAGCCAGCCAGCCAGCCAGCCAGCCAGCCAGCCAGCCAGCCAGCCAGCCAGCCAGCCAGCCAGCCAGCCAGCCAGCCAGCCAGCCAGCCAGCCAGCCAGCCAGCCAGCCAGCCAGCCAGCCAGCCAGCCAGCCAGCCAGCCAGCCAGCCAGCCAGCCAGCCAGCCAGCCAGCCAGCCAGCCAGCCAGCCAGCCAGCCAGCCAGCCAGCCAGCCAGCCAGCCAGCCAGCCAGCCAGCCAGCCAGCCAGCCAGCCAGCCAGCCAGCCAGCCAGCCAGCCAGCCAGCCAGCCAGCCAGCCAGCCAGCCAGCCAGCCAGCCAGCCAGCCAGCCAGCCAGCCAGCCAGCCAGCCAGCCAGCCAGCCAGCCAGCCAGCCAGCCAGCCAGCCAGCCAGCCAGCCAGCCAGCCAGCCAGCCAGCCAGCCAGCCAGCCAGCCAGCCAGCCAGCCAGCCAGCCAGCCAGCCAGCCAGCCAGCCAGTCAGTCAGTCAGTCAGCCAGACAGACAGACAGACAGACAGACAGACAGACAGACAGACAGACGCTATCAAATAGCAATTGATAATTGTAACGACATAAGCAATGGCCTGATCTTCGTGTTTGCTTAGCCTCTCACTTCTCCAACGAATACAACCAATCACCAGTCTTTTATCCGTTCATTTTTAGCTGTTACTTTGTATTTATGTGCAGGTGCGTAGCTTCTCCAGACAAGTTGGGGGGGGGGGGCTGAGCTGGAAAAAAATCGCTTAAAGTACCATCAAAATCCACAAAATGCAGATTTCTCCTCGGATTTCACCCACTTCTTCGTCAAAGTGGGGGGGTGGCTGAAGTCCCAGTTGGGGGGCAAGGGCGCCACCACCTTCCGAAAGTTGGGGGACAGGCATTCTGAAGTCGATTCTTTCCATGCAACGCCCATAGGCGTAATGTTACAATCCGAAAATGGGGGGGGGGGACACGCCCCGCCCCCCCCCCCCCTCCGTCCCCCATGTGACGGAGCCCCCAACTGAATAGGAACCTGCACCCCTGTTTATGTGTCAAGTATTAATTGTTCAAAGTAAATGGGGGGGGGGGGGGGGGGGGTCTGACGTGGCCTATCACAGGATGAGCCCACTTGCGGATCCATAAAGACAATTTTGGTAGATTTGGGGGGGGGGGGGGGGCGGAGATCCCTAAAGGTTTCATAAAATCCTAAAAACTCAGATTTCACTTCCTAACGCATTATTAGTCGATAGACGCGAATAACCATCGCTGTTCTCGCGCCCCTTAAACACATGGTAGTGAATATAAAAATTATAGAAAAAAATAGACAAATTAAATTATACCACATATAAAGCTTATTTACTGTCATGTTTATGACCATTCCTGTTTTATTTTCCATTCAATTTCTTTAGAAAAGGAGGTTATTATCCAGGCCAACGAATATTTCACCTACCAAAGTAGTTGACAGTTGCGCGAAAAGTCGATCTCGACTCGACTCTAAAGTCTTACTCCTGTGGAAGGGAGTGGTGAAGTTGCCTGAGGGTGTTTAAGAATAAATGTAGTAATATTGATCTTCCGACTTTACTATTTGCAAAGTTTTGTTTCTATACTATTAGGTTTTCATTGTATATTATACATCTAATCTGTGTAACTATTGCTTAAAGTTGCCGACCTAGCAGTTGGTGCAACCCTGTGGGGTGTGAATTACAAACGCTTTAGACGTTACGCTTGTCATATGGCAGGGAATCATTTGTCTCAACACATTTGCTTTTGTATGCATCACATGTAGTATGATGACAAAATTACATGCGCTGTATTTGTATGTATAGTATTTATTGTGTGTTTTTGGTTTGTTTCAGCCTGAGAGATCTGGATTATAGTGGCCTACCAAAAGGCTGCAGGCGCCGACTGAAGGGTGATGGCGTGCTCAACAACGCCGATGTGAGGTACTTGGTCAACTACGTCTTCGAGACCCTCGTCGAAGACGAAATCCTTGTAAGTACCCGGCAACAAGGGTTGTTGACCTCGTTTCTGTTGACATGTAACAGGTTTTTGGTCACTACATGCCAAATTGCACATAAAGCGGACTTCGGTACCCGACGCCTTCCGATTTGGATGGCAATTGTTACACCTGTAATGCCATGTGTGAAGCATCAAACACGTTCTCAAAGCCGGGACACGTTAGACATCAATTATTACGGGGCTGGAACCAGGTTGCTTTGAGCTACGCGGCTATCTTCTTTATCTTCTGCCTATCTGTGGCTATCTTCTTCTGTAGGTACTGCTCAGTAAGGTGGTCTTGAAACTCTCTGGTTTTAATGATACGGGCTGACGTTTCATTTGGTTTCTGTGTAGCTCTACAAGTCGGATGCCACTATTTAACAACATGCTTATTGCCATGTTGATATTGGGGGATAACAATTACACAGTCATGCATAGCTAACTTTGATGTGCTTGTGCAACTCGTGGAGCATCACTTCATTTTTTGTTAAAAAGGACACCATTCAGTTCGCGCAAATATTACCGTCACACCGTCGATGGTTGATTTCCGCCCCACGACCTCCTGACGTTTCTCGTAAGATAGCAGAAAACCGATAGCGCGCATTTCCGCCAATTTTGACACAGCTATTGGGCCACCCACGGGTGCAACTTTTGACTTCGGGTCATCTCAGGTTTGGCCATGTGACCCCACCTCCAAAGCCTGTGTGCTATCCCCCAGCCACAGGCTTTGGCCGATCGGTTTCAGCTTTTAAGGCCATCATAACCTAAAATTCGTTTAACTCTACTTTCGATACCGTTGACCTGTCAGGCCAATTTCGCGGCCTCCCATTATAAGCCGGTGGGGAAATCTTGAAATGTTTATTTACATAGTATACTCATTAGATCTGTCCTCCAAATCTTTCAGGATCTTGTTATCATAAACCGTTCTTGATGAAAAAAAGTGAAGTTTTCGTTCAATGACCCTTCTGAGGTCATCCGTGGTCACCAGCACGGTTTCGTCAAAACTTGATAAGATGGAGATGGAGACGCGCGACAGGCACCAATGTGTGTGCCTCAAGACGCATCGGCCATCGCACCATTTGCAATAAGGCCTATTTTCGTGACCTTGGGTCACGGAGATTTTGAATTTGAAATAGCCGTTCAAGAGATCACCGACGATATGTTTTAAGCGTTTTGGCGAGAAACGATGGAGTCGCAGTATTTTTCATATTTGTATTTGATAAAAACTTTTTACCATTTACTAAATGTCCCATTACTTAACATCCGTATACTTTTTGCCATTCGACTTTTCGTCCGGCACCCGACGAAATCAGCCTTTTCGTCGAGGACGTGGAAGTGGTGGCGGAACTGGGGCTGCGGGAAGCCCTGCTCCTGCTGACGGCGTCCCATTGCGTGTTTGCTAAAAAATACGGCAAGTGTCGGAACTGAATAATGCTTCTAGAAAAGGCCATCTGCGGGGTACACCAGACTTCCTATGTGCCGCGTCGCGTCACAGCGGTGGTGGCTTTACTGTAGTGACGACGGATGCATGTGGGGAGGACTACTGACGCCGCCGCCGCCGCCGCCATCACGCCAGTGTAATATATGTCGCAGCCGCCTAGACTGTATAGCACTTAGAGTAACGTTTCTGGGTGTTATTTTTTCTCTGAGGGTCAAGTTCTGAGGGGTACAGGGTCGGCTGAAGTGCCGGAGAAGATCGTGTGCAGCGCGTCTTAGCAGGCATGGTCACGCACCACGAATGTTTTAATAAATGGTGATACCTATTAACTGTCGATGGTTTGGTGGGTGGTACCGTCGCTGTATGGGTTTACGTGAATGGCACGAAAATAACACGCATTAACTCTGATTGATGCTTTCTGGGCAAACCGGCCAACCATGTTCGCGGCCTTTAATGTGGCTCAAACATGGAACTCGCACGCAAGCCGTACATGGTGTTTTTACGGCGAATGTTTTTGCAGACACATGAAAGAGTGTCACAAAGAGTGTTAATATAACACTCTTTATGACACTCTTCCAGGAGTCTGCAAAAAAACACTCCCCGCAAAAACACTCCCACGGTGTTTTTGTGGGTGTCAAGATGACACCCACAAAAACTCCCGAATAATTTTATCAAAGGGGGTCGAACTGACACCGAAAACAGAGTACTTTGGAGAAGAAATACTCCTTTCTGAGCGTCATTCTGACTCTTTTAAGAACGTTTCGAAGGGTGTCGGGGTTTTCAGGGAGTTCTTTTTCAGTTCTAACTACTCTGTTTTAATTGTCAGCTTGACTCCTCTTGGGGTGTTCACTTAACGTTTATTAGTGGGTCATTTTGACACTCGCAAAAACACTCCGAGTATGTTTTTTTCGACACTCACAAAAACATTCCGAGGGTTTGTTAGGGGAGTAGGTTTATGCCGACTCCTGAAAGGGTGTCGAAGGGGTGTCATTTTATTTGTTAGCGGTGTACCCGCGATGTGTCAGTCATGGTTGATATTCAGTTCACATTAGGTCCATTTTTATATAATATAATCAGCTTCAGGTCCATTCTTAAATCTTAGGTCATTTCCAGTCATTTGAAAATGATCGGTGGCTAAAATATCACAAATATTGCATTCGCCCAGACATGTTTATTAGCACGCAGGCTCCTAGCCAGGCGAAATAAATGTGTGCACTGCAGTACTCTGTATCCCCTTAGATTGCTGTGTATCCCCAATTTACAATGCCAAAGTATAGGAATGTCGTGGACATCAGGGAGGTATATTTCTGAGCACTGTAGCTATAACAAAGAACGATGCAGAAAGGTATGTTGTTGAAGTAAAGAGATACGCGACATACCTCACATAAATATAAATGTGGCAGGAGAACGAACGTGTTATAATTTATAATACGTTACTGGGACAATTTCATAGAGCAGGTCGAAAACGGCTCACAAAAATGTTTACAACGAACACACATATATTTAAAATGTCTGGATGATGTTTCAATGGCTTACAAATGCAGCAATGGACTATGTTTGACTGAATACATTCTAAATTTTAAGCTGATATCCTTGACACTCCTACACTCAAACCCTGTTTTGACAACATTCACAGAAAGGTATCCATCGAGATGGGCTCCGGCGATCACTTTAGGCACTTTCTGCGCTTTGGAAACCATTTAGTCTCGCTTCGAGACTAAAAAACAATAGCTTTTACCGTTATTAGTCTCTGAGACCATCAGGCAATCAACGAATAAGAAAAGTATGTTCCGACCGAGGATCGAACCCGCGGGATGTTTTTGCAGACAGCTGCAGTCAGCCGTTGAGACAGTGCCATGGTCTCCTGAAAACAGTAAATGGTCTCCTGGAATTGAATGCATTCCCTGAAGATAGCGCCACCATAGCAATGGCAGGTGGCGCTGTATTATGTATTATGTATTCAGAATGCTCACCAACAGGCACAGCCCACTAATATGTCAAGTAATAAGGTAAAACACTACACACTGTACGATATAGCCGCACACACACACACACCTCCATTCAATTCACCCCTCCCCACACGGGTGCCGGACGAAAAGTCGAATGGCAAAAAGTAAACGGATGTTAAGTAATGGGACATTTAGTAAATGGTAAAAAGTCAAAAGTCCTAAAAGTCGGCGGGTGAAAAGTCGACGTGGAAAAAAGTAAACGGTGAAAAAGTCGACTTGAAAAAAGTTGACGGACCAAAAGACAAACGCATAAAAAGTAAAATGACAAAAAGTCAACATGGTAAAAAGTCAACAGTCAAAAAGTCAACATGGAAAAAAGTCGACGGACCAAAAGTCAAACGGATAAAAGGTCAAGTGACAAAAAGTCAACAGGGTAAAAAGTCAACAGACGAAAAGGCAAAAGGGTAAAAAGTCAAAAGATAAAAAGTAAATGACGGAAAGTTAAGGGGTAAAAAGTCGACGTCGCTAAAAGTCAAAAGACGAAAAGTCGAAATGGCAAAAAGTCGAAGGATAAAAAGTCGAAAGGTAAAAGCCAACGTCGCTAAAAGTCAAAAGATGAAAAGAAGAAATGGCAAAAAGTCAACGTCGTTAAAAGTCGAAAGATGAAAAGTTACAAACGTAAAAAGTCGGGATGGAAAAAAATCAATACGTTAAAAGTCAAATAGCAAACAGTCGACGTCGATAAAAGTAAAAAGATGAAGAGTAAAAAGGTAAAAAGTTGAAATGGCAAAAATTCAATGACGATAATCCGTTAATTTGTCCCATTGAATTTGCGTCTCTTGACTTCCCGTTCATTCAATTATTTTATTTCGACTATCCGACTATTATCCCGCGCACTGCAGGGGCTTTGCGCCGAACACGACCTGCAAGGGGGTTGATTTCCGCCCCCCCCCCCCTGAGATCTCGAAAACTACACAACGTAGCGAGAAGCAGAAAAAGGCATTTGATAGCTTCGTACATGTTCTATCGAAAGTATTTCAGTGTTTTTTTAAGTCAGGTCAAAATTGAGGTCACCAGAGGTCATCAAAGGTTAAATTTTCCAGTTTTTTTCTTCTGTTTTAGGACATCGCTCCAGAAATTCCCATATATCTCAGAAACGATGATAGTTAGAAACAAACAGAAAAAAGTAAACGCCAGCCAGTGAAATTTGTAATCGCTTAGGTGTCCTCAGATTTGATCTCAGGTCAATATTTGAGGCTCCAGAGGTCAAAAAGGAAAAAAATGTAGTTGTTTTTTCTAAATCGTTTTTTGCTATTAACTTTTTACTTAATAAAGATAACGAAAAACTGTTTACGCCATTGTGTTTATCTTGTCAAGGTGCTTTGAATGATATATATGGTGACCTTGTTAAATCAACTTAACAATTTGACCTAAGGTCAAGGTCAAGTGGTGACCCAAGTAAGGCATGTTGCATATGGGAAGACATGTCGAGACAAACACATTGTTGTCTGTTTTACTTCTCTATCTTCAATATGTCGAGAGTTATTGACAAAAAAGTGATGGTGACCTCGCATGACCTCAAATGACCCAATAGGGGTCACTGAACAAAACTTACACTTGGATCATCAAGAATATCCTATAATAACATGATCCAGAAGTAATTGGACTTGTACCATGCATATCCTTGAAATAGGAAGCATTTGTATATTTCCCCATTTACTTATTATGGGGAGGTTACGAAATTGACCTGACTTTAGGTCACCGATATCAAAATTCCGAGTTAGATGAATTGTAAGTACTGAAGCCCTCATGACATCCTGTAAGTTTCAACCTGATCGGTGAAAAACTCTGGCTTTGGCACAACTGCAAAACAATTTGGTGGTGGGGTCACTTGACCTGGTCTGGTGACCTGACCTCAGATGACCCGAGCATATTTTTTTATCTCAAAGTGTGCGCAATTGATGTCTTAACAGGTGTATCAAAACCCGGCGGCGCGCAGCGCCGCCGTTTTTTCGCTATCTTTGAAAAACCTGAGGGGGGGCGCGGAAATCAACCCCCCTGCAGTGCGCGGGTTAACGCGGAAGTCGCTTTTTATACCCCAACAACGTATGTGCAATGTACATATATACCTATTACCTACCTACAGTTTAAAATAATTGAGATAAGTCGATTTATGCTTTGGTTAGTTGATTATGGTGTGACCCATGTATTAACGTGTTCAAACATTGATACAAAATCATTACTTCATGTCTTATGTATTTATGTAGATGTTTATGTAGATGTTTTATGTAGATGTTATGGTTCAAATTATAACTGAAGATCAGACTCAGCAGTGCCGCATCCAACGGTACCTATCCCTAAGCAAGTTGTCAACGTTTCTTTGTTGGTTGAACTCTTCAAAGCTTCCTTCCTTAGGCAATGCTTCAACAATACATTGACATATCTTACACTTAGATCGTATACGATCAAAGTATGTAAGTTCTCGTGATAAACGATAACGTTACCGAGGGCCTGAAAATTCAAATTGGCTTGCTTATCTCCTGTTCAATAGTTAAGCACAAATAAAATATGGCAATTGGCATACCCTTAACCATGTCTTCGATTCCACTTTTGCGTGAGACAAACTTCATTCAAGATGTATATTGATGCAGTCCCTGAGTCATGTATCAATGCAAACATGTATCATGAACAACTTTGCCATCAGAAGGTATTTTGCCGACCATGGCAAAACAAACCCTCCCAAACCCAAGAAAACAAATAATTACTCTGGATTAGATACATCAAACTATTCACAATACCCAAATGAAATTCAACTGACCCAAGCATTTACTTTTTACGCGTTGACTTTTAGCTATGCGACTTTTTACGATTTGACTTTTGGTGTGCTGACTTTTTACCTTTTCGACTTTTTACCTTTAGACTTTTTATCTTTCGACTTTTTATCTTTCGACTTGTTATCTTCGACTTTTATCTATACGACTTTTATCTATACGACTTTTATCTATACGACTTTTTACTATTCTACTTTTAGCGTGTTTGCTTTTTGCCATGTTGACTTTTTACCTTTACGACTTTTTATCTTTCGACTTTTATCCATACGACTTTTTACTATTCGACTTTTAGCGTGTTGACTTTTGCCATGTTGACTTTTTACCTTTTCGACTTTTTATCTTTCGACTTTTATCTATACGACTTTTTACTATTCGACTTTTACCGTGTTGACTTTTTGCCATGTTGACTTTGTACTTTTTCGACTTTTTATCTTTCAACTTTTAGCGATGTCGACTTTTTACCCCTAAACTTTTCGTCCCTTGACTTTCCGTCCGTTTACTTTTCCCTTTTGACTTTTTACCCTGGAAACCCCCCCCCCCCCCCCCACACACGCTCAGTCACACACATACACACGACATATTCTAATAAATAAATATATGCTCACGTACGAGACCCCGCCATCGCCGCTCCGCGTTAATTCGCAACATCATTTCGCAGGGCGGGTCTCATCGAATCCTACCTAAGTGGGATTGTCCCTCACATATTTTTAACAGTCTCTGAAGCTGTAGGTCGCCAGAAATGGGTCGGCTGCCTCTGGATACCTACAAGTGTGCTCGTTAAACGCCAGCGCTGCACGGCGAAACAAGCCACGTTTGATGCTGTCCTTGTTGACAAATCGAGCAGTCCGGACATGGAGCAATTGCAGCAGTCCACCCCTGGTTCGACGCTGAGGTACGTGCAAGGGAAAACAGCCGAGCAGGTAATCGTAACGACGGAACCGCGTTTTATTCAAATACATACCCAATAACTATTATTTTTTCGATTGTTTTGATTTGTAAATATTACTTTCATACCATCATATCATCAAAATATGTATACACGGAAAGTCGGTAAGTATCAACCTCACCCAGCATTTGCCTTGGTTGCATTTGCATTTGCAGCATTTGCATTTGCCTTGGTGGGTACCGTCTTTTTCCCTCATCATCATCAGCATGTTTATTAAACATAAATTAATTTGCATTTCAACATAAAGCAGAAGCAGAAGAGCGCAAAATCAAAAGCTTAAATTAAAGCACCCTGTCTGAAAGAAACCAAACGTTTAACTGCGACCGCCGCCACGGTACAGCTCGCCCAGCCTCGTCCACCCGGCCAGCCAGCCCCAGCGCTCCGCCAGGGAAGTCACGTCCACCTGCTGGATGAGGCTACAACAAAGTGATAAAACTTTTTAGTAGAGGTCAATAAATCGGTTGGAAACACGCAAGAAATTTTGGAATTTGAGGGCTACCCCCCGACCACCATCGCTGCTGAGATCTGCACCGTATAATAATATTTGTAGTTGATCTGATGGTAGTTTATTTCTTAAGTCAAAGTTTAAGGATTTATAAATATTATTGAACAGTAAGCTTCTTTGTTCTGTAAATTTTGGACATGAAAGAACGTAATTACTAGTATTTTCTATATGATGTCCACACTGGCACGCAGGCGAAACTGATTGTTGAATGCGAAATAAATTTGAATTTATGTGGGACATTCATTCTAAGTCTTGCATGCAAAATATTCCCCCTTTTTGGTCCCACTAAATAGTAATTGGGTTGATCGGGCACGCCCAGCTGCTCGCAAAGCTGCTTTTTGAAGTCCATGTGTGTGAGATGTCTTGTAGTGTTGTGTAGTTGGTTCCATTGCTTGCCTGTTGCTGGCAAAAATGACTGAATGACTGCTGGAAAAAATGACTGAAGATGATGTGTGGCTGGTTGCTGATGTGTGCGTGCTGGCGTTTCTTAGTTCTCTGTTGGTGTCTTGAGCCCGCGTGTTTGGTAGTATGTCTCTGATGTATTGTGGTGAATGTTGTCCTGGATTGTTCAGTTTATGGTACAATGTCAATCTGTGTATGCGTCGTCTCGTTGTCAGTCTATCCCATCCTACTTCTGCCAGTAGTTTGTCAGTATGTGTTCTATAGAGTCCTCCAGTGACAAGTCTCGCAGCTCTGTTTTGTAGTGTTTCTAGTCTAGTTGCGTCTTGTATTGTGATAAGTCCGTCATAGATGGCGTCGCAGTAGTCAAAATAAGGTCTGATGTAAACTTTGTAGATTTGGTCAAGAATGGGCCTTGGTAAGTGTTTCGCTATTGGGTACAGAGGACTGAGTGCTTTGTTTATTTTGTGGCATGTCATGTTGATGTGTTGGTGAAATCGGAGGTCAGTAGAGAATGTCATGCCGAGGTGTGTATGACTGTTATGTGCTGGTATAAGGTCGCCTCCGAACCTAAGTGTTGGTGTCTTGTATAGGCGTTTGTGTGAGAATGTCTGTTGGATTGTTTTTGTGGTGTTGTATGTGATAGCCCATTCTTGACCGTACCTATATATTTCGTCAAGGTCGCGTTGCAGTGTCTGTTGTGTCACGTGTACGTCACTTGTTGTGTGTGAGGCATAGAGAGAGGTGTCGTCAGCAAAGAAAAGAATGTAGTTCTGCGTCCGATTAGAGAGTCCGTTGAGATAGATAAGTGCTAATAATGGCCCAAGTATGGAGCCCTGTGGGCATCCATACTTGGGCCACAGCGACCTGTTACCACGAGCTGTAAAGTCGTTAATGGTTTGAGTCGCCGAAAAAGTGTCTCGTACTTGTACTCGCTGTCGTCTGTCTGGTAAGTATGATGAGAGCCAGTCGTAGAGTCGTCCTGTGATTCCAAGCTCATTTTTGCATTTGTCCAGGAGTCCTTTATGCCATATTTTGTCGAAGTATTTAGAAATGTCGAGATATATAGCTGTAAAGTTGCGTCCTGAGTCGAGTGATTTGTATAAGTTGTGTGTCAAGTATAAGAGTTGCTGTTGAGTGCTGTGACTCTGCCGATACCCACTTTGTTTGTCAGTTAGGAGAGAATGTTCAGCGAAATGATTGTAAATATTCTTGTACACAATTTTTTCGAAAACTTTGAAAGGGCCGAAAGTATACTGATTGGTCGATAGCATGAATAGTCGGATGGTGAACCTTTCTTTTTGAATATCGGTTTAATGTTTGCTTCTTTAAACTTAGCTGGGAATTTTCCTGATGATAGAGACTTGTTAAACAACTGCGCTAGTGGTTTTAAGATCAAAAGAGCAACAAGTTTCAGCAATTTTACAGGTAATCCATCAGGGCCAGTCGATTTGTTTGAGTCAAGGGAGTTAAGAATTCGAAGAACCTCACTTTCGGATGTGGAAATATTTTCAAGAGTGGGTACCGGCAGTCCATCTGTGGTGTGTGGTGGTGGTTCGTGGTTGTCTGGAATGTTGGGAGTGGATTGTGCAGCGAAATGATTATTTAATAGTGTTGCTTTTTCTTTGTCGTCAATGATGATATCGTTTTGGTTAGAATGAAGGGGAGGAATGGTGTCGTCTCGTGTCCGTCCTAAAATCGTGCGTAATGTGTGGTGATATTTATATGGCTGGTGTTTGTGTGACAGTAGTTTTTTAACTTGGTTTTGAATATACTCGTCTTTGAGCCGTCTATTTAATGCTGTTACCTGATTTCTTTGATACTTCCATCTTTCCCAGTTGAATTGGCTCCGGGTTTGTTTTGCAATTTTGAATAACCTGTCTCGCTTCCTAATATTTCGCTTTAGCTCTGAAGTTATCCATGGTTTGTGTTTAGTTTGATTGGTTTTGCGTCGAATAGGAATTGCGGCGGCGGCGGCGTTGTGTATTGCAGATATGAATAAGTCGGTTGCTGTGTCTATATCATTATTTAATATATGTGTCCAATTAGTGTTAAGTAAAAGAGTTGTAAGAAGAGGAGCGTTTAACCTTGAATAATCCCAGATGTATGTATGGGTCTGTTCTGCGTTTTCCGGAGGCGGTGTTACATCAACTGTGGCATAAATAGGGAAGTGGTCGAAATTTGGAAACGGCGAAAAAGTGCCACTATCAATGATGATGTGACTGTTGCTTGTAAAGATGAGATCGCGCAAATTTTCACAGTTGTTGGCGATTCTGGTTGGTTGCTTTATTAGCTGTTGTAGATCTAACGTTTCTGTGGTGTCTTTAAGCTTGTGGTCGAAAGTTGTGATGCCGTTGTGTTGATATATTTGATGATCTAATTATATATTTCCAGCATTAAGATCCCCTAATATGAGTGTGGCTGTCGGGTTGTGGATCTGTGTTCGACATACTGATTCTGCTAAGCTGTCAGTGAAATTTTGAAATTTTCCATTGTAAAGTTAGGTGGTAAATAAGCGCAACATACTACTAATGTAAAACTTCGAGTTTTTATTTTGACCCATATCCACTCTTCATCACCTATTTCTAACTCAGGTAGTCTTTGGAAAGGTAGTGATGTGTGAATGTAAATTGCTACGCCGCCACCATGTCTGTTTCTATGTCGAGTCAGGGGTGTATGGAAACCTTCCAATTGGTATAAACTGCTGGCTATTGTGTCATTTAATTTGGTCTCGGAAAGTGCCAGAATTTGTATGTCATTGGTTTCGACAAATTGCTGAAGCTCGTCAATTTTGTTTCCGGCGGTGATGCTATTAATGTTAATGTGTGCTATGATTATATTTTGTTGCGGATGTGTTTGTAGTGGCCCTGGATGTATTTAAATGCCGCTGATGATGAGCAATGTGAGTATGTCTACGAACGTCCCAAGTCTAGTCCAAAGTCTGTTCGAAATAGTACGCTTAATGTTATGAAAGTTGCGTTGTGAGTGGCATGGCTGAGTGTTCGGTGGTGGGTAGTATGTAACCAGGTTATGCCTGCGAGCAGCTGGGAGGGCCAGATACCTTCCTGTTTGAAATGGCACGTCTCTGTCTGGAAATGGCACGTCTCTGTCTGGTGATGGCACTCCAGATGGCGCTGGGGGTCTCCCAGACAACGGTGGCGGTCGGTGAACGGCCCACAATTCAGATGACTGGATGTCTATGGGAACGGACTTCCCCAGAGAGGCGCCGGTGACTGGAAAGAGAAGCAACGAGTGAGCGCTTCGTGGCGGCGGCAAGCGACACTGAACTAAATAAACAAAGCAATAACCCATGAGACAGAAATAAATCAGAACTGAACATGAGATGAACCAACCATATGACCTGACTGACCAACAATAACAAGAATAGTGCGCAATTAGATTAGCATACAGATACTGATAACTTATCAGCTCATACCACATGTTTAATTAAGTATAATTACTGAACAATAATTCAAGGCAACTCAAATAAGTGTAAATAAGTGTACCGTTATACCGAAATTAAGAGAACTAAATGATGCCAACAATGAGGGAAAATATAGCATTAACATAGCGTGAACGTAAGCAATGTAGTATGGTTGACAGTACGCGATCGGGCTGGGGTCACGCGGACCAGGTAGCAGCGGCGGCGCCAGGCACGCTCGGGTGGCAGGCCGCGAATAACCAAACCGTCACTGGCAGAGGAGGCGACTGGCGTCACTGTACGACGCCAGTAGACGACATACAGTCCCTCGGATAATGCATTACAAATCGTAAAATGAAACAGAGCAAGGCAGCGCAGGTCACTCTACAGTCCAACATGAGAGCAAAAAGGGGGGAAAACACAAAAAAAATACAATCACACAACCCATCACACACCCAATCTACAATACGATCCGCTCAGCACACGGCTCCCCCCCCCCCCCCCCCCCACACACACAATGCCCACGCCGATGTGTACAACCGCAGCCCGGCGGTCAAACTGCGGCCACATGATTGTCCTGTGCTGTGTGCGGCGCAGCATGACAGCGCCGTGCGACACGCCGCGGTCCCGGGCCGCCAGGCCGCACCCGGCAGGAACACACGCGGCTCCCGCCCCCGACGAACGGAGGCCACGCGCCAGCAGAGGTCACCGGGTCATCGGCGCACGCGAGTAGGGCCCGGGGGAGGGTCAACCGCAGAACGGCTAGGAATGTCTCCTGTCGGGCGGACGAAGTGACTCGCACAAGGACGGCCCCGGGCACGGGTCAGCCGGCGCCACGGGAGTGGCTGCGGGTCGGTCGCGAGACGGAGCGAGCCGTGCCACGCAGCAGGGGCGCCGCCAGGCGAGCAGGAGAGCAGGAGCCGGGTACCGCGCGCAGCACGGGCGCCTCCAGGCGAGTCGGAGTGCGGAGTGGGGCACAGCGCTCGCGATCGCTCGGCACCGCACGAGGTCCGGACCGCGTGCCGTGGCTCGCCGATCTTACTGTGCGGCTCTGCTGCCACGCTGGCTCCTGGTACGCCCCGGCACGAGTCTGTAGCCCTCCCGGTCAACGTCACCTGATGCAGCGGGAACGGCGTCGGTCCGGCGATCTGGGTCGACAGCGGCGTGCAGGTCCTCGAGAGATCTGACGAACTTGGTCGGACTTCCCTCCCTCAGCCTGATTTTCATTCTGCCGACGTCGGTCCACGCTGAATGGATTTTCCCCTCCTTTTTCATGCATCGGGCCACATACATAGTATGTTGATTCGCACGGGTCAGGTTGTCCGAGACGAACGTTTTTCTCGCAGTTTCTGTCGACACAGTCGAGCCACGAGCCGGCCGGGGTTTTCGGGGTTCCCGGCGCGCATTGTAAAATTCCTGGCGCTTCGTGAAATTCGTGAATCGCACAATGATGTTTCTGGTGCCGGCCTCGTTCACCTTGCCGATCCGGTGGGTCTGATCAATGTCGGCGGGAGTTACGGCGACACCGGCCATCTTGCCGAGATCCACGATGATCTGGTCAGTCGATTCGCTGGCGGCCTCCGGTATTCCGCTCACATTCACGCACATCCGCCGGGAATACTGTTCCAGTTCGTTGAGCTGGGAGCTGGTCGTCCTGAGCTGGTCCCTCAGCTCGGCGATCTCTGCGTCCTTGGCAGCCACCGGCTCAGCAACGGCTGCTCTCACCTGCTCCCTTAGAAGTGACTGTATTTCACCGTCCTTAAGGCAGTCCATCAGCGCCCTTTTTAGCGAGGCTTCCACAATCATCGCATCGTTGTAAGTTTGCAGTGCCGCTCACCGCCGCCAATCAGCTCTCACACCAAGGTCACGGTCGGTCGCCGGCCGCGGGGTACACGCGGAGCACACGTGCGGTCACTGTCACTGACACGCCGGAGCGAACGCTCGAGCGACCTGACCCGGCGGCGGTCAGTCGAAGACTGACCATCAGGTCGCTTCCCTACTATGGGTCAGGTCGCTTCCCTACTATGGTACAAGCACCAGAAGCTCAGGAGTAGAGGGCTCGCTTAACATATGAAGGGTCCCCGGTTCAATCCCGGCCAGCGCCACTATTTTTATTCGAGAACCGCCCATGGTTTCTGAGGAGCATGTATGGTGTCAGCTGTACCTTCTCCGCTGATAATGTTTACATGTTCTCAGACCATTTTTAGCATTGAGAACCCGGCATGGTTTCGAAACTTGTGGCTCTCTGCAGAGAATGACTAGTGGGTTCGGAGACCCCTCGAAGAACCATGCATGGTCTCCGTAGGTTTTCAGTGTACCGGCTCGGGCGGCCGGATCGCGGTGTTACCAGTCTCCACCGCCCCTCGGTCAGCCGGGTCTGAGCAGGCCGCCAACGTCGCGGCTGGCGCGGGCGCCCCCCCCCCCCCCGATCGGCACGACCGTCAGCGGCAGATAAATGAAGCCGTGCAGCGCCGGCACCAAGTTTTCGTATCTCGTCCGCCGCCCGCCGCCGGGCTGAGTCAGGAAAATCGGGCACCACTTCGAGGCACTGGCGGCGGTCGGAGCGAGCGTTGGTGGATGCTTGCCGCGGGCGACGTCGTAAAGCTCACGGCAGCCCACATAAAGAGCCAGTGTCGCCGTAAACGGGTTGAGGCCGGGCGTCGACCAGCGGGTCAGCCGACCACAAAGGGACGCCGGGCCGCGGGCCGCGGGCGACGCCTCCGGGCGCAGAGAGTTTCCCGTCCGGAAACGGCTTCTGGCGGCTGGTGAGCCTGGCACGCAGAGACCGCTTTGCCAGATGACTGTTTGGTTTTGTTTGATTTACAGAGCGCCGCTGTAGCTAAAGCAAACGAATAATAAGAAAGAATAATAGACATTGCTAAAAGTGGATGCCTTCGGGTTCTACCGCCGTTTTTAACAGATTGACTACCAAGTCAGGGGCGGAGACAAGGGGGGGGGGGGGGCGGTGATGGGGGCGATAGCCCTCCCCCTTGGCCGATTTCGAGTTTTGTATTATTATTTTATATGACAAGCGAAAATGGGGGCCTCCTCAAAATGAAGTGGGCCAAATCCGGGGAGATTTTTAGGGGGGGGGGGGGTAGGGCCTCCGATTTGGGGGCCTCCGATTTGAGATTTTCTGGACTATTCCTATTCATTTTTAGCTAATGGGACCGGGAGCCATGACGGGCACTGGGCCCTTGACTGGTACCAGAGGTCTCCTGTCTGGTATTGGGGCCTCCTGTCTAGCACCGGGGCCTCCTATCTAGCACCGGGGGCCCCCTGTCTAGTACCGGGGGCCTCCTATCTAGCACCGGGGGCCTCCTATCTAGTACCGGGGACATCCTGCCTAGCACCTGGGGACCCCTGTCTATAGTGCTGGGGACGTGGCTTCCTATCTAACACCGGGGGCCTCCTGTCTAGTATCGGGAGCCTCCTGTCTATGTTGTACCGGGGGCCTCTTGTCTAGTGCCTGGGGGGCTTCCTGTCTAGTGCCTGGGAGCCTCCTGTCTAGTACCGGGGGCTTCCTATCTAACACCGGGGGCCTCCTGTCTAGTATCGGGAGCCTCCTGTCTATGTTGTACCGGGGACCTCTTGTCTAGTGCCTGGGGGGCCTCCTGTCTAGTGCCTGGGAGCCTCCTGTCTAGTACCGGGGGCTTCCTATCTAACACCGGGGGCCTCCTGTCTAGTATCGGGAGCCTCCTGTCTATGTTGTACCGGGGCCTCTTGTCTAGTGCCTGGGGGGCTTCCTGTCTAGTGCCTGGGAGCCTCCTGTCTAGTACCGGGGGCTTCCTATCTAACACCGGGGGCCTCCTGTCTAGTATCGGGAGCCTCCTGTCTATGTTGTACCGGGGGCCTCTTGTCTAGTGCCTGGGGGGCCTCCTGTCTAGTGCCTGGGAGCCTCCTGTCTAGTACCGGAGGCTTCCTGTCTAGCACCGGGGGCTTCATGTCTAGTACCAGGGACGGAGCCTCCTATCTAGTACTGGGTGCCTCCTGTCTAGTACCGGGGCTTCCTGCCAAGCACCGGAGGTCTCCTATCTAGTACCGGGGGCATCCTATCTAGTACCGGGGACGGGGCCTCCTATCTAGTGCCGGGGGCCTCCTGCCTAGTACCGGGGCCTCCTGTCTAGTAAAGGGGGACTTCTGTCTAGGTAGTACCGGGGTTCCTCCTGTCTAGCACCGGGGCCTCCTATCTAGTACCGGGGGCCTCCTGCCTAGTACCGGGGCCTCCTATCTAGCACCGGGGGTCTCCTGTCTAGTACAGGGGCCTCCTGTCTAGTACCGGGGGCCTCCTAGTACCTGAGGCCTCCTGTCTAGTACCGGGGGCCTCCCATCTAGTACCGGGGGCCTCCTGTCTAGTACCGGGGGCCTCCTAGTACCTGAGGCCTCCTGTCTAGTACCGGGGGCCTCCCATCTAGTACCGGGGGCCTCCTGTCTAGTACGGGGCCACCTGTCTAGTACCATGGGCCTCCTGTCAAAAAGTCGTCTAAAACGACTCCACTGGAAACCAGCATGAGCGGCAGCCAAATTGTTGCTGATGCAACATTGTCGATTGTACCATAATTGACCTTTGGTCGCGAAATAAAAACTAGCGTGTTACCCGTAATCAGAGGAAGCCAATGGTGTCCGTTTTGAAGGTCTTGGGTCAACTGGTGACCTCCCAACGTAGATCACGAACACCTTTGTCATTGACCTAATCATGGACACGTAGATTATCGGTTAACCCAAAACCTTCAAACCGGACACCATTGACTTCCTCTCATGACAAGCGACTCGCTAGTTTCTGTTTCGTGACTTCAGGTCAATTAGGGGCCAGTGGACAATGTTGCACCAGCTGTTGGTTTAGCTGCCACGAATGCTGCTTTCCAGTGGACTCGTTTTAGGCGTTTTTATTTGTGTATTCTGATTTGTCGGTTGTGAAAACACCGAGGACTTTTGGCAATGTTTTGCCATAGAATTCTCGATCAAGATATATTTACATTATTCTAGGACAATTTTGATTTGTTAGCAGGGGCGTCGCCTTAGGGGGGACTGGGGGCACTGCCCCCCCCCCCCCCCCCAGTCGTCAGCCTGGGGAATTGTCCCCTTTAGTTTTGGAGACATAAATCCATACTTTGTTCGGAATTATTGCAGTTTTCAATAACGTAAAAGGCAATTGGAAAATAATTATTAGGGCAATGGAAGTATGGAAGGGATCTGGACGATATTTGTACTTTTCTTGAGGCAAGGATGGCAGGAGTCTAAATGGAATTTCGGTAGCAGAATAAATCAGACATATTATGACACCAAATGTGCCCTTTTTGTTGATTTGTTTAGGCACATTTTGTGCTTGATGAAAGGAAACAACGGCGGTGTTTATGGTTCTGCGTCCCTGTCGCAGTTCATATACTGTTCCGTTTCAACCGAGATTAAAGGAAACGGAGCTGACATGGATATCAGAAGTTCGTTCAATAAAAAGGTAGCTGATGAATCTGAAAATGTATTGTATTGAATAGGTACACATGATCAATGAGACAGATATATCTATGTACGTTTTGGAGTCGTTGGTAACCAGCATGTTAATTCATTCGCTTTTGCATTCCTGGTAACGCAGCGGAAAGGCCACTTTCAATTTTGCAGTTTTTATGCCGGGTCCTTAACTCGGAAATATATATATATATGCATATATATATATATATATATATATATATATATATATATATATATATATATATATATATATATATATATATATATATATATATATATATATATATATATATATATATATATATATATATATATATATATATATATATATATATATATATATATATATATATATATATATATATATATATATATATATATATATATATATATATATATATATATATATGTATATATATGTATATATATGTATATATATATATATATATATATATATATATATATATATATATATATATATATATATATATATATATATATATATATATATATATATATATATATATATATATATATATATATATATATATATATATATATATATATATATATATATATATATATATATATATATATATATATATATATATATATATATATATATATATATATATATATATATATATATATATATATATATATATATATATATATATATATATATATATATATATATATATATATATATATTATATATATTTATATATATATATATATATATATATATATATATATATATATATATATATATATATATATATATATATATATATATATATATATATATATATATATATATATATATATATATATAT
>JAXIVJ010015947.1:0-30214 GCA_036785665.1 Chirona hameri
GAATAAGATATTAGGACTCTCCCCCTCCCTCCAGCATCACCCACGGGGGTGGCATGGCTATCTCCGTAACGTGTCCACTCTGTCCCATGGCGTCACGTTCCAGCTTGATTTCCACCAATGGGGTGGCCGAATCGGGAGACGCGTATTTCCTTTCCTAGACAGTCCGTGGCACTTCTCGGCCTACCAAAAGAATTACACCTTCGACCGGCGCGGACGACATGTTTATTTACGGCGGCGCATTTGTCACTCAACATCTTCAACGTAATTGTAGGTGAAACAAGTGTAATCCAGATGGAAAAAATACTTTCACCTGATAGATACTACTACAAAGTATCCTCAAGTCACCTTACTTCATCAACAACCATGTGAAATAATACAAAATTTGCACTTCAACCAAAAATAGCATCCAGCGACAGTTCCCCCGTGGCCAAAATCCAAACATTGCCTTATATGGGCATGGGCCTCGCTCGGTTGCATGCCTCGCTTTGATATTGTCTAGCGCTCACCCTTGCAATTTAGGAGAAAATGTCCCAAAAGCGAGCTGTAGAGGACATTTCAGTCTATCATTTAGTGCTCAATTGATCCTTCTGGCACCTAAGGTATTAAAGGGTAGGACGCGAAGGTAGGCCGATTTAACACTATTTGAATAGGGAGCATGTGACGTCACGTGCCCGTGACATCACGCATTTCGCTGCCTACCCCGGACGGGTCTACCTAGTCTCTATGGCCTTGAGCATCACCCAGAGAATCGGGGTCGGCCGGATGCCGCAGCACCACGAGACGAGGTTTATCAAAGGAACAAATCGATACAAATCGGGAGATGCTGGCTATTGTCGTTCTCCCATCCATTACAGCAGTGTAATATGTGATACTTCGCATGAATGTTAACTCAAAAATAAATGTAAAAGCGTTCGAAAGCTCTCGACAAGGATATTCGAAATTACCTCAAGTATTTTTTTGTTCAGGTCAATATTGAGGTCACCAAAGGTCATCGAAGGTCAGATTTGACAGTTTTAGGACTTCGCTTCGAACACACCCAAATATCTCGGGATCTATGATAGCTAGGAACAAACGGAAAAAAGCAATCGAAAGCTCTTGAAAATTGTAATCGCATAAGATTAGTGTCCTCAGCTTTTAGCTCAGGTATATAGTTAAGACTCCAGAGGTCGCTAAAGGTCACGATACCATTTTTCCAAAAAGTTGTTCGTGAATTAATTGTATCGGTTAAAAATAAAGTTATAATTTTAACACCATCGTGTTTGTCTCGTCAAGCGCTTCAAGAGATATTGATGGTGATCTAGGTCAACTTCAAAATTTGACCTCAGGTCAAGGTCATTTGGTGACCCAGGTAGGTCATGCTGCATATGTGGCGACGCAACTCGACAATGCAAACACGGTGCTGTCATTCGCACGTCTCTATTTGTATTATGTCAAGAGTTATTGGCACACAAGTGCTGGTGGCCTCAGATGACCTCAGCTGACCTTGCAGAGGTCACCGAGCAACAATTGCACCTGAGTCATCAAGAATGAGCTAAAATAGCATGATTCTGAAAGAATTGGCCTGATCTAATGCATATTCTTTGAATAAGAAGCATTGGTATATTTTCCCATTAACTTATAATGGGTCACGAAATTGACATGACCGTAGGCCCCGATATACAACAAAATCCGAGATAAACGAATTGTAGGTACTTATGACCTTATGAAATCCTACAAGTTTCAAATCTCTGGACAAAAACTGGCTCTGGCACGACCACAAACATTTGTTTAGGTAAGGTCACTTGACGGGACCTGATGATCTGACCTGAGATGACATGAGGTCACAACGTTCACAAAATGTGGGTAATTGATGCCCAAATAGCTGTACAAAATTTGGCGGCGATGCCCGCCGCTGTTTTCCCGCTATTTCCGAAAACCCTCAGGGAAGAAGGGGGTCAAAATGACTCCCCACCCACCAAGGCGAGGGTTAAAATAAAATCTTCGTAGCTTTTACTGAGGGTAGTTTACTTGGAATCAGCTATTAACGCATAAGGAAGCAAAATTCTATGTTTTTTAAAATATAATTATGCGATACCTTTAGGGGTATCGCATAAGTATCGCCCCCCCCCACACATACTTCAGTAACACACCTCCCCAGTTTATCGTAGTCTTGACCTATTAGAAGAATAATTAGTCAGCTGACGGTAGGTTTGATTTCAGAGTGAAAACACAAGTCGAACACTAAACCCTATCAGTCTATAGGCGTAGAAACAGTGTGTATGTGTGTGTGTGTGCGTGGGGGGGGGGGGGGGGTGGCCCCTCACTTTTCGGCCATTTTGGGGCTAAAATATTGTCTTTTGCTTGGTGAGAAAGGTTTTTGATGGCAAAAGGTTCGCCAAGACGAGAACAGACCAAATCTGCAAAGAAATTGTCCACAGGGAGATTGGGGTTATCCCAAAACGAGATCGAAGTTTCACTTCCCCCCCCACACACACTTTTCGTGACGTTCCTCCGTCCCTGCCTATCACGCTCTCACTAAACCTCCGTTCCTGGCGGAGCGCATAACTTGTATTTGAGACCGAAGGTCGCCGCGCAGCCACCACGACGTGAGCTTGCACGGCAATCACCGGCTCGCGAAATTATTCTTATTCTTATTACTTGGTGACATTTATTTGTCTGTATCTAGTCACTAAAAGCCAAAAAACGCAATTTCAAAATATGTCATGAGTTACCCATACTTTAGATGTCATAAGTCATTCAAAAAAGGAGATATCAGTTTGAAATTTGGTATGGTAGTTGCCTAGGTATGGTACTCTGACATATCTTCCGGTTTTTGAATATTTGAGAAATTTTGATTTTGTGAAATTTTCCCAATTTTTTGTTGGTGTTTATGAGGGTCAGAAACTAAAATTGTCAAAACTCCGAGATAGGTAGTTTTTACCCGTTGCAATTTGCTATCTTTTGGAGTTTTTCGATTGCATTTTGCTTCAAATGTGGCATTTGTACGGCCTGGCAAAGTTGAGCTGATTTTGGTGTACAATTCGTGTGTAGCGACGTCACTAAATTCGCTATAACTCGACAAAATGTCTACGAAATTTCTTTATTTTTGCACACAAGACAAACAAATGATGTATAAGAAGGTACCCGAAGTTTCACGTTGATAGCGCTAGCATGATTCTGAAAGAATTGGCTATTAGTTTTCAGCTATTGCGAAAAATTCAATCAGGGGGTGCGTTAAACGCCCCCCCCCCCCCCAGTCAATGGCGAACGCCATACAACATCGACCAGCCACACTTCAACACACCGGATGAAAGCGTTCTGATATAAACAAACCACCAAGCAGAAGATTACCTTGGCAGCTCAGCGGGGCACACCACATACGGAAATTTTGCATGTCTGAAGTGTCACCTTCATGGAATTGTCACATCCAAAGTTCGCGAACTTTGTCACTGTCACTGTGGTGAAGGAATAGGTCCACTGACCGTGTGGGTAAGATTTTGCAGCGCCCAGCATCTAGTTTTGGCACCGTAGTGAATTCCTGTACCATTCGCGAAGCTGAGATTGAATATGTCTTTTGACCCCAAAATACTTAGTTCTTACCAAAATTCCTAGTCACCAAATTGTCTGAAGAGTAATTATATCTAACTATAAAAATTGACCTAATCACGAACATTCTGAGAAGTAACTATATTCTTATCTGATTACTTTTGTATTGAAATTTGTCACAAAATCCCATCGTTTTTTATCTCCAAAACTGTCCCCTTCGCACGTGTCATCTTCGCACGTGAGCAAGTGCGTAAGATTATGCAGCTCTGTGCATGACGTCATACATTGTCATGAAGTTTGTTTGTGGTCATGAAGGAGAAGAGAGAAACATTCCCATTTTCGACGGATATCCATCTATCGTCCAAACAAATGTCATATTCTTTTTTTCAGCTCGAAATACCCCGTATAGCCAAATTTAAAGACGACTTTCAAGGTGACCTATTCCCTTGAACATGGTAATTATCACAATATTTGTTGAGGGAAGTAAATATAGGTCAGCGAGGAATGGTACAGACGCCTGCAATTGCGCCTCTGCCAGAGGCAGGGGAGCGATAACTGTGACACTGTGAAATGAGGCATCAATCCTCTTTGTACCGCCTTGCCATGTACCACTGCAAACTGTACCGCCTTGCCATGTACCACTGCAAACTGCATTGTCATCGTGTCCATCTAGCGGCAGCCACCGACAGTTACAATTATAGAGGCGCTTGTTATGGCACAGCCGATTTCCCGCGGCCCGGGAGTGTCTTTGGGCCTGTTCCAGTGACGCCTCTCAGTGGCGGATCCAGGGGGGGGGGGGGGGGCTGTAGGGGCTGAAGCCCACTGCCTTTGAAAACGGCGCCTTCGAGCACCGCGGCGCCGTTTTTGCAAAGGATTTGCCGGCGCCGCGCATGCGCCGTAGCGTTCTCGGGATGCCGCCAGGGCGCCCTTGTGTCCACCCACAGCGTCGCAGCACTCTTGGAAGGCACCCTGGCACCCTCAGAAGACAGCCTGCCGCCCTCACAACGTATTATGCCGCCCTCAGAAGGTACATCGACGCCCTCGGAAGGCATTATGCCGCCCTCGGACGGCATCATGCCGCCCTCGGAAGACATTATGCCACCCTCGGAAGGCATCATGCCGCCCTCGGAAAACATCGTGTCGCCCTCGGAAGGCATCATGCCGCCCTCGGAAAACATCGTGTCGCCCTCGGAAGGCATCATGCCGCCCTCGGAAAACATCGTGTCGCCTTCGGAAACTATTTTGCCGCCATCGAAGTGCATTATGCTGCCCTCAGAAGATGTCTTGTCGCCCTCTGAAGGCATCTTGCCGCCCTCAGAGCACATTATACCGCCCTCAGAGCGCAATATGATAGGATGTTATTGATGATCCATGTGTAAGTTTTGTTCAGTGACCCCTATGGGGTAATTTGAGGTCATCCGAATTCACCATCACTTGTTTGTCAATAACTCGCGACATAATGAATGTAGAGAAGTAAAACCGACAGAAATGTATTTAACACGTCTCCCTATATGCAACATGACCTACTTGGGTCTTGACCTCAGGTCAAGGTCACGTGACCTGTGGTCAAGTTTTTAAGTTGAACTAACAAGGTCACCATATATCATTCGAAGCGCCTTGACAAGACAAACACAATGGCGTAAACAGTTTTTCGTTACCTTTATTACGTTAAAAGTTATTAGCGAAACACGGTTTGGCAAAACTCAAAATTTCCACCTTTTTTGACCTCTGGAGCAGTGGCGTATTTAAGGGGGGCCATGGGGGCCATGCCCCTCCCCTTGGCGCCGAAGTCACACTCCAGAATATGATGTGTCCATTCGGCACGGACTCCATTTGTGTGTAAATTTCAAGATAACCAGGACAAAGTTTTTTTTACTGATAATTCAAGCGGTTTTATACGTATTATCTATATGGTTCTTGAACAAAATAAGCATTGTCTACCTATATCTCTTTGAATATTACAGCGAAACGTAGATAATGTGCAATTCAAGAATCCCTCCAACGCGACCTAAACATAATTGAAAACTACGGCAGGCAATGGCAGGAGCTCCGCCACAGGGGGGACTGGGTCCCCCATTTTTTGTACTTTTAACATTACGCCTATGGGCTTTACATGGAAAGAATTGACTTCAGAATGCCTCTGTCGGGTGTCCCGCCCCCCCCAAAAAAAAATCGGAACAATAAAAATACATTCCAAATACACTAAAAAAATCAAAATACACTCAAAATAAAATATTTAGAGAAAAACTATCTCCAATTTTTTACCATCCAAGGCTTATAGGGGATGATAGGGGATGATTCTGGCATGAAAAATGCGAATTTCAAATGGCCACATAAAATCACGTTATTTTTGTTTTTACCTCAGATCACCTGTTGCAAAAAAAAATGAATTTGCAAAATACGATTATGACATATTAATCTCGCGCACCGCCACCACCGTCGCAGCTGCCACCGGCTCTGCACCCTAGGGTGTCCCAAAAAAAACTTTTTCGTCGGTACAAGCTTGCCAATTGACACGGCGTTCTTCTCTAGGCAAATAACAAGTATGCCACACTTCATTGCGATCCTTTGAGTTTTGGTCCTCCCCGGGCTTCCGTAAGTTGTCGCAGGGGTGGTAAAATGTTCTGTCCTAATGGATAAGGTCGGGGACAAAATGCTCCTTCTCATTAAGTACGCTGGGTCAAAATGGCAGCAAAAATAATTATATGTCATTCCTGTGAAAATTTACTAAGCGATCATGTCCTTAGAAATACTGATCGTCAAAACCACTTCAGATGTATTATTCATTATATTCATCACGTCGCTTAATCATCATATTCATCACGTCAGTATGTACATTTACTTTTTTATTAGCAGTTGCGCTTCAGCTCTTGATTGCCAATAATAATAAACCAGTAAGGCGCCGTAGTCGGCAATGAACGAGCGAGCGCGAAGGAAATGTATGATGATGAATTTCAACTCGATAGGGCAAGTAGTTTCTGAGATACAAAAAAAAGGTGCGCAGTGCGCACGTGCAGAGGCACCCCACCCCTGACTTGTGGGAAATTGGCGGCTGAGAGGTCCCTAACCATACACCAAATTTGTACACAATCGGCTCAGCCGTTCCTGAGATATATAATAGGGGTGTGCACGTGCGCACGTGCAGAGGCACTCCACCCCTGCTTGTGGGAAAGTGGCGGCTGAGAGGTCCCTAACCGCACACGAAATTTGAATACAATCGGCTCAGCCGTTACAGAGTTTTTGCGAGGAATCACTTTTCAACACCCCTCACGCGGCACGTGCCACGTGCAGTAGTAGTCACCCACATGAGTCGGCACCGGTCTGAAACAGGTTTGGGTGAATGGGGTTACTCAGCAAAGAAACCCCCTTGTCAATCGGACGTGCGGTTGCAGAGATATTAGCTTCTCAAAAGCGTCGCCACGGGCCGGGCCGGGTCGGGCCGGGCCGCTCATATTCATATTTTCCCCATATACCACGGAAGGACGAGCAAGCGCTTTGCGCTCGCTCGTATTTACATATAAAAAAAATCCGATGAAAAACCAAATCCGGACGATAGATTTAACACGTGGGGTCACTACGCCACAAATTCACCTGGGTCTTCAAGAATGGCCTATAGTAACATGATCCAGAAGGTCCTATTAGGTCCTAGACTCAAAACAGGAATTGTGCTCCAAAAGCATGTGCCCCCCCCCCTTGGCTGATTTCTAAACACGCCACTGCTCTGGAGTCTCAAATATTGACCCCAGATCAAATTTGAGGATATGTAGTCGATTGCAAATTGCAATGGCTGGCGATCGCTTTTACCTGTTTGTTTGTAGCTAGCATAGTTCCCGAGATATAGGGGAACTTCTGGAGCGAAGTCCTAAAACAGGATACAAAAAAAGGGGAAATTTTACCTTTGATGACCTCTGGTGACCTCAATTTTGACCTGATCTAAAAAAAATACTGAAATACTTCCGATAGAACTTGTATCAAGCTATCAAACGCCGTATGCCGCTTGTCGCTACGTAGCGCAGTTTTCAAGATCTCACGGGGGGGGGGGGCGGAAATCAACCCCCTGCAGTTTGTGTTCGGCGCCAAACCCCCTGCAGTGCGCGGGTTAACCTGCTATTTGCTGTTTCGGCTTTAGTGTATTGGTAGGGTAAACTGACATTACCCGGACACGTCCCAAGATTGGACGTTCCTCCCAGGATGCCATAAGCCCACCACCAAAATACTTGTGTTTTTTTGCTTAATTTTCCACTCCATGCTTATTTTTGGCCATAAGTAGGCTTTAGTCAACGTTAACCTGCTATTCGCTGTGTAGGCTTTAGTCAACGTTAACCTGCTATTCGCTGTGTAGGCTTTAGTCAACGTTAACCTGCTTTTCGCTGTGTAGGCTTTAGTCAACGTTAACCTGCTATTCGCTGTGTAGGCTTTAGTCAACGTTAACCTGCTATTCGCTGTGTAGGCTTTAGTCAACGTTAACCTGCTGTTCGCTGTGTAGGCTTTAGTCAACGTTAACCTGCTATTCGCTGTGTAGGCTTTAGTCAACGTTAACCTGCTATTCGCTGTGTAGGCTTTAGTAAACGTTAACCTGCTGTTCGCTGTGTAGGCTTTAGTAAACGTTAACCTGCTATTCGCTGTGTAGGCTTTAGTCAACGTTAAGCTCCTATTCGCTGTGTAGGCTTTAGTCAACGTTAACCTGCTATTCGCTGTGTAGGCTTTAGTCAACGTTAACCTGCTATTCGCTGTGTAGGCTTTAGTCAACGTTAACCTGCTGTTCGCTGTGTAGGCTTTAGTCAACGTCAACCTGCTATTCGCTGTGTAGGCTTTAGTCAACGTTAACCTGCTATTTGCTGTGTAGGCTTTAGTCAACGTTAACCTGCTATTTGCTGTGTAGGCTTGCAGAAGCAACATTAACCTGCTATTCGCTGTGTAGGCTTTAGTCAACGTTAACCTGCTATTCGCTGTGTAGGCTTTAGTCAACGTTAACCTGCTGTTCGCTGTGTAGGCTTTAGTCAACGTTAACCTGCTATTCGCTGTGTAGGCTTTAGTCAACGTTAACCTGCTATTCGCTGTGTAGGCTTTAGTCAACGTTAACCTGCTATTCGCTGTGTAGGCTTTAGTCAACGTTAACCTGCTATTCGCTGTGTAGGCTTTAGTCAACGTTAACCTGCTATTCGCTGTGTAGGCTTTAGTCAACGTTAACCTGCTATTCGCTGTGTAGGCTTTAGTCAACGTTAACCTGCTATTCGCTGTGTAGGCTTTAGTCAACGTTAACCTGCTATTCGCTGTGTAGGCTTTAGTCAACGTTAACCTGCTATTCGCTGTGTAGGCTTTAGTCAACGTTAACCTGCTATTCGCTGTGTAGGCTTTAGTCAACGTTAACCTGCTATTCGCTGTGTAGGCTTTAGTCAACGTTAACCTGCTATTCGCTGTGTAGGCTTTAGTCAACGTTAAGCTGCTATTCGCTGTGTAGGCTTTAGTCAACGTTAACCTGCTATTCGCTGTGTAGGCTTTAGTCAACGTTAACCTGCTATTCGCTGTGTAGGCTTTAGTCAACGTTAACCTGCTATTCGCTGTGTAGGCTTTAGTCAACGTTAACCTGCTATTCGCTGTGTAGGCTTTAGTCAACGTTAACCTGCTATTCGCTGTGTAGGCTTTAGTCAACGTTAAGCTGCTATTCGCTGTGTAGGCTTTAGTCAACGTTAACCTGCTATTCGCTGTGTAGGCTTTAGTCAACGTTAACCTGCTATTCGCTGTGTAGGCTTTGGTCAACGTTAACCTGCTATTCGCTGTGTAGGCTTTAGTCAACGTTAAGCTGCTGTTCGCTGTGTAGGCTTTAGTCAACGTTAACCTGCTATTCGCTGTGTAGGCTTTAGTCAACGTTAACCTGCTATTCGCTGTGTAGGCTTTAGTCAACGTTAACCTGCTATTCGCTGTGTAGGCTTTAGTCAACGTTAACCTGCTATTCGCTGTGTAGGCTTGCAGAAACAACATTAACCTGCTATTCGCTGTGTAGGCTTTAGTCAACGTTAACCTGCTATTCGCTGTGTAGGCTTTAGTCAACGTTAACCTGCTGTTCGCTGTGTAGTCTTTAGTCAACGTTAAGCTGCTATTCGCTGTGTAGGCTTTAGTCAACGTTAACCTGCTATTCGCTGTGTAGGCTGTAGTCAACGTTAACCTGCTATTCGCTGTGTAGGCTTTAGTCAACGTTAACCTGCTGTTCGCTGTGTAGGCTTTAGTCAACGTTAACCTGCTAATCGCTGTGTAGGCTTTAGTCAACGTTAAGCTGCTGTTCGCTGTGTAGGCTTTAGTCAACGTTAACCTGCTATTCGCTGTGTAGGCTTTAGTCAACGTTAACCTGCTATTCGCTGTGTAGGCTTTAGTCAACGTTAACCTGCTATTCGCTGTGTAGGCTTTAGTCAACGTTAACCTGCTATTCGCTGTGTAGGCTTTAGTCAACGTTAAGCTGCTATTCGCTGTGTAGGCTTTAGTCAACATTAACCTGCTATTCGCTGTGTAGGCTTTAGTCAACGTTAACCTGCTATTCGCTGTGTAGGCTTTAGTCAACGTTAACCTGCTATTCGCTGTGTAGGCTTTAGTCAACGTTAACCTGCTATTCGCTGTTTAGGCTTTAGTCAACGTTAACCTGCTATTCGCTGTGTAGGCTTTAGTCAACGTTAACCTGCTATTCGCTGTGTAGGCTTTAGTCAACGTTAACCTGCTATTCGCTGTGTAGGCTTTAGTCAACGTTAACCTGCTATTCGCTGTTTAGGCTTTAGTCAACGTTAACCTGCTATTCGCTGTGTAGGCTTTAGTCAACGTTAACCTGCTATTCGCTGTGTAGGCTTTAGTCAACGTTAAGCTGCTATTCGCTGTGTAGGCTTTAGTAAACGTTAACCTGCTGTTCGCTGTGTAGGCTTTAGTCAACGCTAAGCTGCTGTTCGCTGTGTAGGCTTTAGTCAACGTTAAGCTGCTATTCGCTGTGTAGGCTTTAGTCAACGTTAACCTGCTATTCGCTGTGTAGGCTTTAGTCAACGTTAACCTGCTATTCGCTGTGTAGGCTTTAGTCAACGTTAAGCTGCTATTCGCTGTGTAGGCTTTAGTCAACGTTAACCTGCTATTCGCTGTGTAGGCTTTAGTCAACGTTAACCTGCTGTTCGCTGTGTAGGCTTTAGTCAACGTTAACCTGCTATTCGCTGTGTAGGCTTTAGTCAACGTTAACCTGCTATTCGCTGTGTAGGCTTTAGTCAACGTTAACCTGCTGTTCGCTGTGTAGGCTTTAGTCAACGTTAACCTGCTATTCGCTGTGTAGGCTTTAGTCAACGTTAACCTGCTATTCGCTGTGTAGGCTTTAGTCAACGTTAACCTGCTATTCGCTGTGTAGGCTTTAGTGTAGGTATATTAATAGGGTACACTGACATTACCCGCACACGTCCCAAGATTGGACACTCCTCCCAGAACGCTATCATTGCCAAAATTGGTTGCCAGAATTGTAGAGCGGGCCGTTTACCAACAGCTCTACAGTTACCTTTCCATGAATCATCTCCTCGCACCCACTCAGCACGGTTTTCGTCCTCGCCACTGGACGGAAACCGCACTGATAACCATTTCTGACCACATCCTTTCCGCCAACGACCGGGGAGAGATTTCCCTCCTGTGCCTGCTGGACTTGACCAAGTGCTTCGATGTGATAGACCATTCCAAACTTCTGACGAAATTACAGCTCTACGGAATTGACATCTCCTGGTTTTCGGCTTACCTTCGGGACAACACCCAGAGTGTCAGCTTCACTGACAACCTGGGAATTACCCAAAAGTCGGCTCCACTTCCCAATGGCATCGGGGTTTTTCAAGGCTCTGCTCTCGGTCCGCTGCTCTATTGCACTTTGCCAACGACCTGAGTCTGTATGCCGAAGGCTCCGTGATCGTTCAGTACGCCGACGACACTCAAATTTTGATTAGCGGCAAAAAATCTGAATTCAAAAACGTTGTCGCTCAAATGGAGCGTACCTTGGCCTCTCTTGATGTTTGGTTCCGAGCCAGCGGACTGAAAGTAAACGCCGGAAAGACTCAGCTGATGCTTTTGGGAAGTGCCCAAAATTTACGACAAGTCTCCAGCTTCACGGTGAAATTTCGCGATCATGATCTCATCCCCGTTTCGGAAGCAAAAAATATTGGTTTACTCTTTGATCGCACTCTCAGCTGGGACAGCCACGCATACTGCGTTGCTGGGACAGTCACTAGGCAGTCACTAGGCACTGCGTCACTGGGACAGTCACTAGGCACTGCGTTGGCACTCTCATCGGTCTATCACATCTTAGGAGCTACCTGCCACTCTCTGTTGTCTCCGAACTGGTCAGCGCCTTGGTTCTGCCGGAGACGAGTCTTTTTTTTTACTTGCTGCCCGGCAGCGGAGGCCGCAGCAGCGGTGTATTGGCCCGGCGGCTCCGGAGACGAGACTCCCAGCCGTCACAGCGACACAGATGTCAGGTCAGCACACCCGCCAAACCAGGCCCGGCCATTGGTCGAGCCAACAGACACCCCCGACCTGCCATTGGCCGAGAGGATCGTGCGATGTCCCTAGGCACAAAACGCGCGTGAAGGCGCGTCTGCGGGGTTAGCATCGGAGCGAATATAATTAACCGAGAAATTACGAAAACGGAAAATATTACACAGTAACGTAAGCCAAGAACGCGGACAGCGGCCCTTGTGTAAATTATAAACGACACGGATATTATCTGAAAAAAATCGTAAACACTCCATCGCCGCTCGTACAAATCGCCGTTAACGCCGCTGCGTATTCGGCCACGTAAATCGGGAGCTCTAGCGGCAGAGCCACTGACACCGGAGTGCAGCCCGGTCTGACGATGCCTATCTGAGATGGCGTCGCGTCGACAAATACCTGTCGCAAGTGTACATTGTTACAAGCGCGCACATAGTCATGCGTCAGCATGACGTCATCGTCGACAAAGTGCAACACTGCCGCGCACGCCTCTCTGTCACCGTCACGCACGGCACTGACAACCTCAAGCGGCAGCTTGAGGCACGGACGCACAAAATTAACAAAGCCAGCCAGTCGCTGGCGCTTCAGCAGCGGCCAGGATGGGGAGCAGGCAGACACGGCGGCGCGGAGAGCCGGCAAAACACCCGCCTTAACCCGGGCTGTGCCCGCCATCAAGTCTAAATCTACGCCGAGAAATATCAGATTCGATGTTGGAGTGAGCACAGATTTTCCAAAGTTTAAACAAAATCCAGCACTAGACAGAAAATCACTAACACCTATCAAATCGCGGGGACAGCGCGCCAAAAACAAAAAATCATCCAAGTACACCATACCGTTAACACCCGGAAAACGCGCCTCGACTATTTTAACAGTGACACAAGCCAAGTGCTGCATTTCCGACGTTGCAATCGAAATGCCCATAGGCAGACGAGCGAACATATATTCATTTCCCTCATAAGACACCCCGAAATTCGCGCGCGTGCTCGCAGCCAGCGGAATGTGAAAAAAACCATCACGCAGATCTATTTTTAATGCAAAGTTAAAACCATCGGCGGCAGCCTCCAAGGCCCGCTCGATGGTCGGTAAGACACACGGCCGGTGTGGCAAAAAGGGCGTAAGCGAAGACATGTCGTAAACTAGGCGCGCCACCGACTTGTTCTTAGGTACCGGGAAAAGACGGTAACATCGCCGCGGGCGGCCCGGCACCAGCACGCCGGCCGCCACACAGTCGGCCACCGCGGCCGTCATCAGCGCCGAGCGCCGAGTCACCTGCCACACGCGAGGCGCTGTCGCGGGCACGCGCACTTTCAACCCCTTAGCCAGTACACACTGCACTCGTGGGTGACCGGCAAAAAGGGCCGCATTAACCCGGCCCGCCACCGGCGGCCGAACCCGTGCGCCAGCCTCCAGAGGCAGGCGCTGGGCGCCGATAAAGTCTAAAGGCGACTCGACCGTCGTCGGCACGCCCGCGCCACCCGCCTCACCGAGAGACGGCGGCGGCAGCGATGGAGGCGGCTCCGTCAGCAAAAAGACTATTTCCTCAGCCACTGAGCGAGAGTCAGCCGCCTCCAGAGGTCGCTGCCAGGAATCCGTGTCTGGTTCCGCCAGCACATCACAGATGGCGCGCCGATCGTTCAGCGGTGCCAGCCCGCCAGACTGAGGCCGGCAGCCTTGCTCCGCAGAGAAGAAGTCTCTCTCACTGGTCACACGTCCCACAGAGTCGTCAGGAGACTCCGCGGCTGGCCGGGGGCCGGAGGAAACAGAGGCCGTTGCCCCCACCGCCAGTCGCAGCGCCACCGCGACCCGCAAGCCGCGGCGGGGCCGAGCGCGGGCGGCCCCCGTCCGCCGCCCCGCGCCCGGGCTGTCCCTTCATTGCCTCGGACGAGGGACGCAGCCCCTGCCGGCGCCAGCAGACGTCACCGGTCTACGGAGGCCCGATGGACGGCACGGTCTGCCGCGCCCACCAGCCGCCACAGCGGCGACCGCCGGCGGCGCAGGAGGCGGCGGTCCAGCAGCCGGATGTAGTCTTATACCCAGCCGGTCCATGTCGGTCATCCGACTGTCCGCCAGCGCGGCGCCCCAGCCGTGATGCGCCACTATCAGCATAAGGCGGACCCGTCCCCAGTACCAGACGTGGTCCGCCGGGGGCGGGCCCGCCCCCTCGCCGATGATTAGAAGCGCCCGAACCTCCTCTCTCTCCCGCACGCCCATGTCGGGCATACGGGAGCGCAGCTCCGCCAGCCACAGCTGCCGCTGCGCCCGGCCCGGCTCGGCCGATGCTGGACTGTCCGGCTCGCACCGCTCCGGCGACGGCTGGACGTCACTGCCATCCAGAGAGGCAGCATCTCCTCCGGAGCCGATCCCCGACGCACGCAGCTTCTTCATATCCGCGTCGACGATGGAGTCCACGTGCTTGAGCTCCGGCGGGGCTCGCACGGCGCCAGAACGAAGCCGCAGAGTCGGTGAAGGCGTGGCCATCTCGCCGCCGGTAATCTGGTCACAGAGTCCGACAGCACCAGCCCACGTCGTCACCGCACAATCACGTCTTTTTACTTTACTTGCTGCCCGGCAGCGGAGGCCGCAGCAGCGGTGTATTGGCCCGGCGGCTCCGGAGACGCGACTCTGCGTGCAGACGAGACTGCGCCACAAATTCACCTGGGTCTTCAAGAATGGCCTATAATAACATGATCCAGAAGGTCCTATTAGGTCCTAGACTCAAAACAGGAATTGTGCTCCAAAAGCATGTGCCCCCCCCCTTGGCTGATTTCTAAATACGCCACTGCTCTGGAGTCTCAAATATTGACCCCAGATCAAATTTGAGGATATGTAGTCGATTGCAAATTGCAATGGCTGGCGATCGCTTTTACCTGTTTGTTTGTAGCTAGCATAGTTCCCGAGATATAGGGGAACTTCTGGAGCGAAGTCCTAAAACAGGATACAAAAAAGGGAAAATTTTACCTTTGATGACCTCTGGTGACCTCAATTTTGACCTGATCTAAAAAAAAAATACTGAAATACTTCCGATAGAACTTGTATCAAGCTATCAAACGCCGTATGCCGCTTGTCGCTACGTAGCGCAGTTTTCAAGATCTCACGGGGGGGGGGGCGGAAATCAACCCCCTGCAGTTTGTGTTCGGCACCAAACCCCCTGCAGTGCGCGGGTTAACCTGCTATTTGCTGTTTCGGCTTTAGTGTATTGGTAGGGTAAACTGACATTACCCGGACACGTCCCAAGATTGGACGTTCCTCCCAGGATGCCATAAGCCCACCACCAAAATACTTGTGTTTTTTTGCTTAATTTTCCACTCCATGCTTATTTTTGGCCATGTGTAGGCTTTAGTCAACGTTAACCTGCTATTCGCTGTGTAGGCTTTAGTCAACGTTAACCTGCTATTCACTGTGTAGGCTTTAGTCAACGTTAACCTGCTATTCGCTGTGTAGGCTTTAGTCAACGTTAACCTGCTATTCACTGTGTAGGCTTTAGTCAACGTTAACCTGCTATTCGCTGTGTAGGCTTTAGTCAACGTTAACCTGCTATTCGCTGTGTAGGCTTTAGTCAACGTTAACCTGCTATTCACTGTGTAGGCTTTAGTCAACGTTAACCTGCTATTCGCTGTGTAGGCTTGCAGAAACAACATTAACCTGCTGTTCGCTGTGTAGGCTTTAGTCAACGTTAACCTGCTATTCGCTGTGTAGGCTTTAGTCAACGTTAACCTGCTATTCGCTGTGTAGGCTTTAGTCAACGTTAACCTGCTATTCGCTGTGTAGGCTTTAGTCAACGTTAACCTGCTATTCGCTGTGTAGGCTTGCAGAAACAACATTAACCTGCTATTCGCTGTGTAGGCTTTAGTCAACGTTAACCTGCTATTCGCTGTGTAGGCTTTAGTCAACGTTAACCTGCTATTCGCTGTGTAGGCTTTAGTCAACGTTAACCTGCTATTCGCTGTGTAGGCTTGCAGAAACAACATTAACCTGCTATTCGCTGTGTAGGCTTTAGTCAACGTTAACCTGCTATTCGCTGTGTAGGCTTTAGTCAACGTTAACCTGCTGTTCGCTGTGTAGGCTTTAGTCAACATTAACCTGCTATTCGCTGTGTAGGCTTTAGTCAACATTAACCTGCTGTTCGCTGTGTAGGCTTTAGTCAACATTAACCTGCTATTCGCTGTGTAGGCTTTAGTCAACGTTAACCTGCTATTCGCTGTGTAGGCTTTAGTCAACGTTAACCTGCTATTCGCTGTGTAGGCTTGCAGAAACAACATTAACCTGCTGTTCGCTGTGTAGGCTTTAGTCAACATTAACCTGCTATTCGCTGTGTAGGCTTTAGTCAACGTTAACCTGCTATTCGCTGTGTAGGCTTTAGTCAACGTTAACCTGCTATTCGCTGTGTAGGCTTGCAGAAACAACATTAACCTGCTGTTCGCTGTGTAGGCTTTAGTCAACGTTAACCTGCTGTTCGCTGTGTAGGCTTTAGTCAACATTAACCTGCTATTCTCTGTGTAGGCTTTAGTCAACGTTAACCTGCTGTTCGCTGTGTAGGCTTTAGTCAACGTTAAGCTGCTATTCGCTGTGTAGGCTTTAGTCAACGTTAACCTGCTATTCGCTGTGTAGGCTTTAGACAACGTTAACCTGCTATTCGCTGTGTAGACTTTAGTCAACGTTAACCTGCTATTCGCTGTGTAGGCTTTAGTCAACGTTAACCTGCTATTCGCTGTGTAGGCTTTAGTCAACGTTAACCTGCTATTCGCTGTGTAGGCTTGCAGAAACAACGTTAACCTGTTATTCGCTGTATAGGCTTTAGTCAACGTTAACCTGCTATTCGCTGTGTAGGCTTTAGTCAACGTTAACCTGCTATTCGCTGTGTAGGCTTTAGTCAACGTTAACCTGCTATTCGCTGTGTAGGCTTTAGTCAACGTTAACCTGCTATTCGCTGTGTAGGCTTTAGTCAACGTTAACCTGCTATTCGCTGTGTAGGCTTTAGTCAACGTTAACCTGCTGTTCGCTGTGTAGGCTTTAGTCAACGTTAACCTGCTATTCGCTGTGTAGGCTTTAGTCAACGTTAACCTGCTATTCGCTGTGTAGGCTTTAGTCAACGTTAACCTGCTGTTCGCTGTGTAGGCTTTAGTCAACGTTAACCTGCTATTCGCTGTGTAGGCTTTAGTCAACGTTAACCTGCTATTCGCTGTGTAGGCTTTAGTCAACGTTAACCTGCTATTCGCTGTGTAGGCTTTAGTCAACGTTAACCTGCTATTCGCTGTGTAGGCTTTAGTCAACGTTAAGCTGCTATTCGCTGTGTAGGCTTTAGTGTAGGTATATTAATAGGGTACACTGACATTACCCGCACACGTCCCAAGATTGGACACTCCTCCCAGAACGCTATCATTGCCAAAATTGGTTGCCAAAATTGTAGAGCGGGCCGTTTACCAACAGCTCTACAGTTACCCTTCCATGAATCATCTCCTCGCACCCACTCAGCACGGTTTTCGTCCTCGCCACTGGACGGAAACCGCACTGATAACCATTTCTGACCACATCCTTTCCGCCAACGACCGGGGAGAGATTTCCCTCCTGTGCCTGCTGGACTTGACCAAGTGCTTCGATGTGATAGACCATTCCAAACTTCTGACGAAATTACAGCTCTACGGAATTGACATCTCCTGGTTTTCGGCTTACCTTCGGGACAACACCCAGAGTGTCAGCTTCACTGACAACCTGGGAATTACCCAAAAGTCGGCTCCACTTCCCAATGGCATCGGGGTTTTTCAAGGCTCTGCTCTCGGTCCGCTGCTCTATTGCATCTTTGCCAACGACCTGAGTCTGTATGCCGAAGGCTCCGTGATCGTTCAGTACGCCGACGACACTCAAATTTTGATTAGCGGCAAAAAATCTGAATTCAAAAACGTTGTCGCTCAAATGGAGCGTACCTTGGCCTCTCTTGATGTTTGGTTCCGAGCCAGCGGACTGAAAGTAAACGCCGGAAAGACTCAGCTGATGCTTTTGGGAAGTGCTAAAAATTTACGACAAGTCCCCAGCTTCACGGTGAAATTTCGCGATCATGATCTCATCCCCGTTTCGGAAGCAAAAAATATTGGTTTACTCTTTGATCGCACTCTCAGCTGGGACAGCCACGTATACTGCGTTGCTGGGACAGTCACTAGGCAGTCACTAGGCACTGCGTCACTGGGACAGTCACTAGGCACTGCGTTGGCACTCTCATCGGTCTATCACATCTTAGGAGCTACCTGCCACTCTCTGTTGTCTCCGAACTGGTCAGCGCCTTGGTTCTCTCACAGATCCGTTACTGTATATCAGTGTACGGCAATGGTACACAGAAAAACTTATCCCGGATCCAAAAAATTATTAACTATGCAGCAAAAATTATTTTCGGCCGCAAATAATTTGATCATGTATCGGATCTGTTAGAGAAACTCGGTTGGCTCAGTGCTGGCGACCTGGTGCAGTACCACACACTGTGCCTGGTACATAAGGCACACCGCCTGGGCGAGCCGGAGGCGCTGGCCAGCGGCCTCGTCCGCGTGTCGGACACCCGTGACCGTCACACCAAGCAGGACGCTAGTCTGTATGTGCCCAGGTCCCGAACGGAGATGGGCCGCCGGCGCTTCCTTAGCCGTGCGCCGCAGCAGTACAACCAGCTACCACCGGACCTGACACGGCTCCCGGTACCCGTGTTCAGCAGACACCTCAGGCGCCACCTGTGCCGGGACCTGGGCTGAGAACCTGTTCTGCCAGCGTTGAGCTTGTGTCTCTTCTTATATCTTATATGACAGGCATGTATGGAATGTGTGCGTGTGTGTCTGTTTGTGAGCATGTTTTGGGCCACCCTCCTCGTATGTTTTATCTTTTTGACGAGAGGCCGTAAGAGCCACAAGTTTATTGTGGATGGTTTCAATATATGTCTATGTCTATGTCTATATAAGCCTAGTCAAAATGCCTCTTGCTGTAACAATTTAGGGGAATATGAAACGTCGGGCTTTCTAACTCATGAGATATTGGTTTGTCACATTTCAGTTTGATTGGGTATATTTAATAGCAAATTGATTATTTTTTTGATAAATTGGTTTCAGTTTATAGCGAATATTTTGAGCATTATTTCACACCTTCATCTGATAATGAAATCTGAAATGAAAATGAAATGAAAAATGAAACATAAATGAGGGTTAAAGCTTCAGATCAGCGTAGACCTTGGAATTGATGGACTTGGGTTCTCATATCCAATGTATTTTTTACATTGTTCGTAGCTATGTGCTGACGCTTCATTCCGAATCTGATCTCAAGTTGCCACGTTTTTAGTTGTCAGCCATGCAAATGCTTGGTGATGTGCTCCTACCCGTGTTTCGCCGTTCAGGAGATTTATTTATTTATTTATTGCGTTTCTTAGTGGCATCCAATGTAACACTGGCTATTAGACCACAGCGTCATACATGCGCATCTGCCAAAATGTAAAAGCATACACATAAGAGTGGATAAAAACGATGATGACATGAGAGTGATACAAGCATATAAACACATTAAAAGACGCCATGCGATAAACTGTAAATGCTAAAATAACCTAAAATCTGACGAGGAGCGAGCTACACAGTAAGACTACCCTTCACGCTCTTCTTAAAAGACCGCACACGGCTATTGCCACGAACATCACAGTTGAGCTCGTTCCACTTCCGCACAGAACGCACGGGCACGGTCATCTTTGTCGACTCAAGTCTACATCGAGATGTTTCAAGCAGACCGGCAGATGTTGAGCGCGTGACACGTTCGGACACATCGGCACGATACGATACAAGTGCTTTGAGACGCTCGGGCCCATCATGCTGGTGTATGATCGAGTGCATGAGGACGCAGTCTCTGTACTCGATCAGTGCGTTAAATGGCATCCACCCTAATGCCCTACGTGATGCAGTGATGTGTTCATGTCGGCGCTTTTTGGTGACAATGCGGGTGGCGAAATTAATGACTTTGTCAATCCGGTGACGCTGTTGCTGTGTAGGTGGTGCCCAGGCCGGTAGACAATATGTGATGTGTGGGAAGACGAGTGCCTGAATGAGATGTGTTAGTGTATTCTGCGGGAGAGTGTCTCTGAGCTTGCTGATGGTGATGAGACTACCGTAGCAGCGCCCCGTCACGTTGCCGACCTGCTGCTGCATGTTCAGCTCTGGATCCAAAACTACGCCAAGAATTTTGATTTTGGGTGCAGGTTTTAGTTCTGCGCCATCAAAGCTAACTTTGAAGTCCGAGGTTTTTTTGAGTGATGACGCAGTTCCGAAAAGTATCAGCTCGGTTTTAGCGGGGTTTACTTTAAGACCACTGCTTCTGAACCATGCGGACAGAGCAGCGAGGTCGGTAGCGCCATAGATGGCGCTAGTGCTGGTATGCTCGAGCCTGGACGCCAGCTGACGAAACGCTGTTCGGAGCACATTCATGGCGCGGCGCGGCGTGACACAGGTGAAGAGAAGACTGAAGAATCCAACGATTTTCCAAAATTGTGTGCACGATACCTGCCGCTGTCTTCCTCCTGGTGAACTTCCAGAACTTTCTAACACAGGTGGGACCACGCAACTTATCAAAGAAACTTGTTTACAGGGAAAATGGTGGGAGGTGCCGCGGTGCGACCGCGCAGGGGATATGGCAGCACAGGAGATGTGGCGTTTACAATGGTTGGGTTCTGTATATGTGTGTCGGTAGTTATAAGGTCACACGTGGCCTGCACATAAGCAGGCCACGTGTGACCAGTGACGTAGCCAAGTGTGGGGGGGGGGGGGCATGGCCCCCTGAACAAAACAAATTTACACTAGATAAAATGAGGTTCTCTGACGACCCGACCCGATCCGACCCGACCCCGACCCGACCCTACCCCCCCCCCCCCCCGGTCAACAACATATGGCTGAGGAGCGAAATTTGTTTCTATCACCGACGTGCCCCCCCCCCCCCTCCTGAGAAAAATCGGATTTACACTTCTTCTATCGGATTTACACTTCTACGTGCCTTCGTGTGACACTTTCCTTGTGTTGTCCGATAGTTTGTGACAGACAAAAAGGTTTTTGCACCTCTGCCCTCGGCCGCCACTTTCACACAACTCAGGGTTGGGTGCCTCTGCACGTGTGCACGTGCGCACGTGCACACCCCTATTATATATCTCTGGAACGGCTGAGCCGATTGTGTTCAAATTTGGTGTGTGGTTAGGGACCTCTCAGCCGCCACTTTACCACAAGTCAAAGGTGGGTGCCTCTGCACGTACGCACGTGCGCACCCTTTTTTGTATCTCAGCCCGATCTTGCTTGCCCGATCGAGTTAAAATTCCACATACATTTCCTTCGCGCTCGCTCGTTTATCGCCAACTACGGCGCCTTACTGGTTCCTATTGAACATGTAACTAGTAAATAAAAAACTTTTTACTCCCGAAAAACGATTCATTTATAATAGGTGTTATGTGTTGTCATGTTTGTGACCGCTGAAGCCGTCCGGCCGCCCGGCCGGCGGAGCAGTCGGCTGACCGATCGGTGACCTCTGCCTCGGGCACCGGCCGGTCACATGACTTCCGACCAGGCAAGGCGAGGGCTGGCTGCGCTGCATAGTACGAAACGGATTCATTTGAAAAGATCCAATCCGATCCGAATCTGTAAGCCTCTGATCCAGTCCGATCCGAATCCGTAAGCCTCTGATCCAGTCCGATCCGAATCCGTAAGCCTCTGATCCAGTCCGATCCGAATCCGTAAGCCTCTGATCCAGTCCGATCCGAATCCGTAAGCCTCTGATCCAATCCGATCCGAATCCGTAATCCTCTGATCCAGTCCGATCCGAATCCGTAAGCCTCTGATCCCGTCCGATCCGAATCCGTAAGCATCTGATCCCGTCTGATCCGAATCCGTAAGCTTCTGATCCAGTCCGATCCGAATCCGTAAGCCTCTGATCCAGTCCGATCCGAATCTGTAAGGCTCTGATCCCGTCCGATCCGAATCCGTAAGTCTCTGATCCAGTCCAATCCGAATCCGTAAGCCTCTGATCCCGTCCGATCCGAATCCATAAGCTCTGATCCAGTCCGATCCGAATCCGTAAGCCTATGATCCAGTCCGATCCGAATCCGTTAGCTCTGATCCAGTCCGATCCGAATCCGTAAGCCTCTGATCCAATCCGATCCGAATCCGTAAGCCTCTGATCCAGTCCTATCCGAATCCGTAAGCCTCTGATCCCGTCCGATCCAAATCCGTAAGCCTCTGATCCCGTCCGATCCGAATCCGTAAGCCTCTGATCCAGTCCGATCCGAATCCGTAAGCCTCTGATCCAGTCCGATCCGAATCCGTAAGCCCCTGATCCAGTCCGATTCGAACCCGTAAGCCTCTGATCCCGTCCGATCCGAATCCGTAAGCCTCTGATCCAGTCCGATCCGAATCCGTAAGCCTCTGATCCCGTCCGATCCGAATCCGTAAGCTCTGATCCAGTCCGATCCGAATCCTTAAGCCTATGATCCAGTCCGATCCGAATCCGTAAGCTCTGATCCAGTCCGATCCGAATCCGTAAGCCTCTGATCCAGTCCAATCCGAATCCGTAAGCCTCTGATCCAGTCCGATCCGAATCCGTAAGCCTCTGATCCAGTCCGATCCGAATCCGTAAGCCTCTGATCCAGTCCGATCCGAATCCGTAAGCCTCTGATCCTGATCCAGTCCGATCCGAATCCGTAAGCCTCTGATCCTGATCCAATCCGACCCGAATCCGTAAGCCTCTGATCCTGATCCAATCCGATCCGAATCCGTAAGTCTCTGATCCTGACCCAATCCGATCCAAATCCGTAAGCCTCTGATCCTGATCCAATCCGATCAGAATCCGTAAGCATCTGATCCTGATCCAATCCGATCCGAATCCGTAAGCCTCTGATCCTGATCCAATCCGGCTGATGAATCAAAAGCTGAACCGGTCCAATCTGGTCCGTTATAAAGAGTTAAAAGTTTGCAGACAAATTTAAAGAGCTAGCAGAAAACAAGAGGGGCATTAGTAGGTTAATTTGCATTTGTCTTATCAGCAGTCATCAACAAGGACATACAACCTTGACACAGACACCAAAACTAGCAAAAGCTGAGTTTAAAATAGTGTATGGTGGCATATTATGTAATGACAGGAACATTATCATAGTGCAGAACGGTATTTACACCATGGGCTAATGAGCATCATAGTTCCCCATGCACATAATGTCTCGACAGAAGAGTGAGCAGGTCATAGGTTGTACTTTTGTTTGTGAGATTTTATTCATAATACACATAATAATGCAGAAATTACAATCAAGCAATTGGTGCAAAAGTGCTGTGCAAAAGTGCAAAAGTGCTGAAAAGTGAAAAGTACTGAAAAGTACTTCAGTGGCGGAGCCAGGATTCACTCCAGGGGGTGTAACATTTGCTCAGGGAGAGTGGGGGGGGGGGGGGGGTGGGCATAAGGTACCCTCACCAAAAACAAATCACCGGATTTGGCCCACTATATCCTTAGAGGGTCATATTTTCAACAACAAAAAATCCTTAACAAATATTTTTTCTCGACCAAAGGGGGAACGTACGGATCTTCAGGGAGGTCAATTTCCCCGTTTCCCCCCCCCCCCCCCCCTCCTTGGCTACGCCCCTGGAGAGGGCCCATGCCAGGTCTGAGGGCCTATTTCAGGCCTGAGGGCCCCATGCCAGGCCTGAGAGGGCCCATTCCAGGCCTGAGAGGGCCCTCGAAAGGGTTCTTCCTCCTTATCATAGGGCTCTCTGACAGACTAGGAGGGTCCTTGTATTGTGTGAGAGGGCTTTGGATCCGCTTCTTTCATGGTATTTTACAACAGCATAAAATGACGGCCGCCAGGCCGTGTGGTTGCAGCCGGGCATAGGGGGCCCGGCAAAATCTCCCGGGTGCAGGAGCACCATTTGCACCCCCTGGCTGCGCCTCTGATCAAGCTACACATACAATTTCAGCTAAAACAGGAATATAACAGGCTAATAAGCAATCAGCAACGCACATCACAGGCCAATTTAATACTTCCTCAAAATTGATCTCTTCACTGAGGATATTATTCCCGGCATTGATGTGTCAGGGCTGTAGACTTTACACTGCACCTTTAGTCGCACTTATCGTGTTGACAGAGCTATACAGGAAGCATGCAATGAAAATTACCCCGTATTTCCATTAAGTACTCATTATAACTGTAACCTTTCCAACTTCATTGATAGGTGATTTTGTAAACTTTATACCCACCAACTTCAACTCTGGCTTGCAATCACTGTGTTCTGTTCGCCACTCGCCTAGCTATCCCTTATCTTGAAGAAGTCTTGGCGACTCACCTAGCTATCCCTTCTCTTGAAGAAGTCTTCGCCACTCGCCTAGCTATCCCTTCTCTTGAAGAAGTCTTGGCGACTCACCTAGCTATCCCTTCTCTTGAAGAAGTCTTGGCGACTCACCTAGCTATCCCTTCTCTTGAAGAAGTCTTGGCGACTCACCTAGCTATCCCTTCTCTTGAAGAAGTCTTGGCGACTCACCTAGCTATCCCTTCTCTTGAAGAAGTCTTGGCGACTCACCTAGCTATCCCTTCTCTTGAAGAAGTCTTGGCGACTCACCTAGCTATCCCTTCTCTTGAAGAAGTCTTGGCGACTCACCTAGCTATCTCTTCTCTTGAAGAAGTCTTGGCGACTCACCTAGCTATCTCTTCTCTTGAAGAAGTCTTGGCGACTCACCTAGCTATCTCTTCTCTTGAAGAAGTCTTGGCGACTCACCTAGCTATCTCTTCTCTTGAAGAAGTCTTGGCGACTCACCTAGCTATCTCTTCTCTTGAAGAAGTCTTGGCGATTTACTGATAATGAAGACTGATTTTTAAATATATATGGAGTAATAGACGGGATTGACAAATTTAAATATAAGAAAACATCACTCATTTTATGAAAATAAGTATCAGACCAAAGTCAACACGAGATGCGTGTATATTTTAGTAAGTGCGATACTGCAGTGCCCTATTTTTAACCACCGATTCCCGGCGACGGTTATTGGCCTTTTAGTCATAATGGCTAGGAGCGAATCTTAGGTTTCGTCCCGATTGGACTTATTGGCGGGGTTAGGTTAGGTTAGGTTAGGTTAGGTTAGTTGTTTCCTGTCACACTGGTCCATGGGGATCGTCAAATCGCTAGTAATCGGTGGTTAAAAATAGCGCACTGCAGTATCGCACTTACTAAAAAATACACGCACACGAGATACGTTTGGTCACTAACAAAGTGTTAAATACATAATTTTAGATAAAACATACAAAATAAAGTTACTTATGACGTCACGAGACCATAGTTGTCACTATTACCACCTGCACGTCTCTTGAATGAAGAATCCCATGCGCTCCACCAATTAGCCATATTAATGTATGCTTAACAAACTAAATATCCTTATGCTCGTGGGATAATTTTTGGAGATTTACAGTTGATGTCATGAAAAACAACTTGCTGGTTAGTGGCTACATACCAGCTGTGTCCGCTTCTCATTGGTGGAAATAGTAAGACCGATGACGTCTTATAGTGCCCTGGATATAACAGCCACACAAACAGTAATCGGTTTGTAATATAAACACACATAAACAACAATATAGTGCCAAGGATATAACAATATTTTCATCACTGAAAATGGGCACTCATGGTTTATGTTGCAAACGGCGCAGCAATAAGCGATTTGATAGCTCTACTTCTGATCTTCAATATTTATTTTTTAATTACGTCATTTAAGTTATATCTAATTTGTAGGATAATTTCCCTGATGTTAAAAGAATAATAGCGTGACAAAACAAAAACTTGTATAAAGACAAATTGAAAATATACATTTGTGATAATCACATGGTGTGTCAGATTGGGAAATAGCCATAGGCGTACACAAAGGGATGGGGGGGGAGGGAAAACGGGGAAATTGCCTTCCCCTGAATGTCTGTACGTGCCCCTTCGGTCGAAAAAATGAATTATTTATATATTTTGTTTCGAGAAAATGGTGAAAATATGCCCTTTTTAAAATATAGTGGGCCAAAACCAGTGATTGTTTTTGGGGTTGGGGTACTTTATGCCCCCCTGAGCAAAAATTGCCCCCTCCTGGAGTGAATCCTGGTTACGCTACTGGAAATAAATAGCCGGTCGCGATTAGTTCGTCGATCTACCAATAGATGGCTCTGACTGTCGTATCGTTATCTCCGGAACCAATGATCGCAGCGAGAGGCGCAAGGCGGCATCCGAAAGCTCTAATTAAGACGCATCTAAAGCATACTCTAAATTTTCGAATTGTTGTAACATATCAGGTCAAGGTCGGGTCAAAGTTATTAAACGAGGCACTTGAGTTTATGGCCATACTTTCCATTCAAAGCCTTTGATTGCGACCATGATCACCCAAAGTACTCCCACAGATATAATAAACATTCCGCATGAGCTAAAGTGAGATTGTTGGCAATAATGCCAATTGACGTCGCTTATGCCTAGATATTTCAGTTTTATTTGTATTTTCCTTAGTACGGCGCCGCGTTTGTCAACCCCATTGGATATGAGATGTGAACCGGGAAAGGTGTTAGTTGGAAACTGGGGGAGATTCTGGGAATTTGCCTTGGTGTCACTATTTTTCGGGGTGGGAGATTGTGTTATTACGAGCGAGCGCAAAGCCGTACTTCCGTGGTGTATGGGAAAAATCTGAATATGAGCGGCCCATCCCGGCCCAACCCGGCCCAACCCGGCCCGTGGCGACGCTTTTGAGAAGCTCATATTTCTGCAACCGCTCGTCCGATTGACAAGCAGGCTTATTTGCTCAGCCTGAGCAGCCCTATACAACCTACCCTGTTTGAGACCAGTGCCGACTCATGTGGGTGACTACCACTGCGCGTTCTGCGTGCCGCGTGAGGGGCGTTGAAAGGTGTTTTCTCGCAAAAACTTCCCAACGGCTGGGCAGATTATGTGCAAATTTGGTGTGTGGTTAGGGACCACTCGGCCATCATTTTCCCACAAGTCAGGAGTGGGCTGACTGCACGTGCGCACGTGCACACCCCTATTATATATCTCAGGAACGGCTGAGCCGATTGTGTTCTAATTTGGTGTGTGGTTAGGGACCTCTTAGCCGCCACTTTCCCACTAGTCAGGGGTGGGATGCCTCTGCACGTGCGCTCGTGCTCACCTTTTTTGTATCTCAGAAACTAGTTGCCCGATCGAGTTGAAATTCACCATACATTTCGTTCGCGCTCGCTCGTTCATCGCCAACTACGGCGCCTTACTGGTTTTATTATGTGGTTGGCTTCAATGAGGTGAGGTGACACGAAGTCATGTTAGCACTAGCTGTGGATCACTGGTAACTTAGAGGCCAGGCATGACATCCATTTTAATTTGTATTGTTATCCTTGTTTCATGCTTGCTCTGAGACTGAACACTTAAGGGCCTGCAAGTGAGATGGGTTTTCACTTTGTACAGCCTGGAGCTGTATTTCAAAAGGATATTCAGACTATTTAATTTAACCAGAGATGAATCTTTTACCTTGTCATTTGTCTGATGATAAATGTATTCAACTAGGTCAGTACCTGGTTTTATATTGCCATTGTTTATGCTTGCTTACTCTGATACTTTGATCTTCGTTCAGCGGCTTATTGATTAATCTTGTAGGCAACCAGACACTTCATTCATGCTTATTGTTTTGTTTTCCTGCATTCTGACTCAAGCGATTGGGAGTTTTATCCTGCTGGAAATGTTCTGGCAAAGTTTATTTCAGGAAAACAAATGCATAACCTTTTCATATGTTGAAAACGCGTGCAAATGTCAATTATCAAATTGTTCCAATCGGGAATCCATTATATTATCAATTATCTGAACCGATCCAGTCCGATCCGTCCGGATTGGAACGGATTGCAAATCTGGTGGATTGATCCGGACCGTTTCGTATATACTCGGCAACCTACGACGTTTTTGGAGATAATTTCGGTGCAGTAGTTTCATAGTCAACTACTCGTTTATCATTCTGGGACCGGAGAAAGTGAACGTTGGAGTACTTACCTGAGCTTGAGCTATTTCAGCCAGAACTGGCGCCATCGAAAAATGTCCAATAATGGCATTTCAAGTCGCTACCTATTTGCTGACGCTGCAAGCGACAGACATACATATACTGCCTTCGAAAGGCGTATACGGTTAACGTTATAACGTTACGTTGAAATATTAATGGAATATTTTACAATTTAGAGCTTAAATACCCTTCCAGAAGACTTTCTCCTTTCTCTATTCTTTCTCATCGCCGGCATTGGATTGCACATACGCTGAATCTGTAGCAGGCAAGCCCGTATCGTTCAGGTGCCTTTATTCCTCACATAATCAGCAAACGTACACCATGTAAATAAAGGGTCGGAATGAACACGTTGTCGTTATCAGGTATCATATTTAGAACCCTCTGTTGACAGAAAAAAAATATCCAACAGGTCCACCAAGACCACTCTAGTACCGAGGGCCATAGTACTGTCCACCGCCAAAGTGGAGCGGGGAACCGTGCCCTCTAAATCCACCATTGAAGCGACCGCCGCCCAGCTGGTTAAAACCGCCGCCGAACTGGTTCAAACCGGCTCCGTACTGGTTCAAACCGGCTCCGTACTGGTTCAAACCGGCTCCGTACTGGTTCAAACCGGCTCCGAACTGGCCGAAGCCGGTTGAGAACGGCAGGGCGGGGAGTCCACTGTGCTGGTTCGATGTAGACCCCGTATTGGAGTGGGAAACTCCTCCTGGGCCTTTGGAGTTGCTGGCGTGGGCGCTGTTGAAGCTCGAGCTGCCGTGCGAAGCCGTGCCCTGGAAACACATTACAAGGTTTTAAAGGGACTGTCCCACCTTTGTGAAAGTTGTCGAATCACACTTAATTGTATGTCTAAATGTCAGGCCAGGTAAGCTGAACATGTTCGTGAACTTTTTCCCAAAAATTGCTTATCTTGGAAGATATTCAACTTTTAGTTTTAAGCGGAAAGTTGGGTTGGTGACGTCATATGATTTGTTTTTAATAACAGGGAAATCCTTTGTGCTGCCAAATATCTAGCACAATTTTTTGCCGACATCTATTGCGCAGAAAAAGCGAACCATCCGGTGTCTAAATTGGCTTAGATTGCGAACCACCCGGGGATCGAGAAATAAAGACGAAAATTTTCCAAGGCTGACCTTAAAACAAGTCAACTATCATTACCAGTTGGCTAAAGAGACGATGCTGTCTGTTTAGAGGCCCTATTCAAATACACATGGGCCTTATTTTTACAGATATCAAAATTAAACTCGAATATCTTTATGATTATATCATTGTGGTTGTTTTAACTGCTACCATACTTAATTGCAATGCCAAACCATCAAAGTTGCTATCTCAACTCAAATATAATGTTAAGGTGGGATAGTCCCTTTAACCATGTGGTATAGACACATTAGTCATGATCTTTTTATGATAACAACAACTTTACTAGGTCAAATGTCATATTATTCACGACAATCTTCAATTGGACACTGGACAGGGCTGCTCATTTCCTATGATATCGATAGCAGTTTCATTGTTATTTCTGACACCACCACCCTTGACCGTGTTATCAGGAGTGCCTCATGATAGCTGAATACAAAACTGTCATCAAAACTAACAACGTTCAATGTCCAAGTACATGTGAACGTGATAAGGCTAGTTTGTTTAACAAATACATTTAGGGTGATCCAATTCAGTGGAGTAGTATCCGATGCTTCACAGCTCACCCCGGCGCGGGAGGAGGTGGTGGTGATGGTGCTGGTTCCATGCGGTCCGGAGTTGTGCCCCTCTGACACCGAGCCCTCGGCCAGACCTGAGCTGCCCCGACCGAACCCAAACGGCAGAGCAGCCGACGCTCCCACCAGGCAGAGCAGAGCGAGCACCGACTTCATGGCTTACAACGCAAGACGGAGGCGCCTGAAAAAGGCGAGAGGTTTCTCATGAAAGGTGCTGTTGACACCTTTGATGCAGTTTTATGTTCCACATCCGAAAAACCTGCCATTGGAAACTTTGTGATGAGATAACTTGGAATTATATCCCTGTCTTTAGCTGGATAACTGTCTTTAGAAAGGTGAGAAATCCGATTGCCCGATAAATATATTTACTTCTATAAGTTTTATTTCCATTATTTGTAATTTATATCTTTGGAAATATATTTCTGGAGTTTTCCCAGATATTGTATTTCCAGAGAGTAAAAATATATATT
>JAXIVJ010015948.1:0-2500 GCA_036785665.1 Chirona hameri
ACTCGGAACAGGGTGTGGATCATGTATAACCCAAGATTGCACTAGTTTCGGTCACTGTTTGACCTCAGGTCAAAAATGTATCTTTTTCAATGGGTGATAACTATTTGCGCGGTACCCTATACAATCTCATAAACTCATTTATATATGCAATTGAGCACAGAACCATCCGCAAGTGACCATATGCACAACACAACAAATGACCTTACCCTGCTAGTGTGACCTTAGGGTTACAAACACGTGAAAAATGCGGTTTTGGCCAAAAATCGAGGTACCGCATAACTCCTACAATAATTCAAATAGACGAGTCATCTCAGTGCCACCATTTTTGAATTAGCACATAGATGGTGCACAACAAAACATTTAATCCGAAAATGTCACCCTTTGACCTCAGTTCACGTCCACATTTTTCAATGAGGCATTTTAGACAATGGCGCGGTACCGTATAACTTTTTCCCTAAACGACTTAGGGAAATCAGCCCAACAGCTTAATATTCACAAATAACCATATATGGTGCACAAAGAGCGACCTAACCCCTTCAGGTCATTGTTTGACCTCAGGTCACGGCATAAGTTACCGCTATGGCACACGGCAGAATAGCGCGGTACCGCATACGTTTTTCCCAAAATCACTCAGAGAACCAATTCCACCACCATCGTTTTTCCTTTAACCCACCGAAGGTGTACAACTCAAGACTTGACCCCTCCGAGTCACCGTTTAACCTCAGGTCACCTGGAAAGGCGCTAATATCCATTTAACGAGCCGTCCAAATACGTATTCGTTGTTTACTGATCCATTGTGTTCAAACTCATGTCAAATGTTGGGGTCTATGATTATATTCGAAACCTTAAAGCATTTCTCGCTGAGGTCAATCGTTTGACCTCGGGAGGTTATAGAGTGCCTGCGAGGTCAAATCTCGGGTACCGCTTAACTATTTTCCTAACCGATTTACAGAAGTTTTTCAACGGATAAATATTCCCACCAGCCTATAGATGGTGCAACAAGAACGACCTAATCCCTTCAGGTCATCGTTTGACCTCAGGTCATGACATAAGTTAACGTTATGGCACACGGCAGAATGGCGCGGTACCGCATACGTTTTCCCCAAAATCACTTAGAGAGCCCATTCCACCACCATCGCCTTCCCTTAAACCCACACATCATTTGATCCCTCCGGGTCACCGTTTGACCTCAGGTCACCTGGAAAGGCGCTAATACCCATTTAACGAGCCATCCAAATACGTATTCGTTGTTTAATGATCGATTGTGTTCAAACTTATACCAAAGGTTAGTGCCTATGTGCATATTCGAAACCTAACAGGATTTATCTCTGAGGTTAATCGCTTGACCTATGAAGGTCATAGAGTGCCTGCGAGGTCAAATCTCGGGTACCGCATATCATTTTTCCTAAAGCACATACCGAAGTTTTTCAACGGCTAAGTATTTCCACCAGCCTATAGATGGTGCACAAATAGCGACTTAACCCCCTCAGGTCATCGTTTGACCTCAGGTCACGGCATGAGTTAACGTTATGACACACGGCAGAATTGCGCGGTACCGCATAAGTTTTCCCCAAAATCACTTAGAGAATCCATTTCACCACCATCGCCTTCTCGTTAACCCATCGAAGGTACAAACTTCAAGATTTGACCCCACCGGGTCACTGTTTGACCTCAGGTCACCTGGATCCATTTAACGAGCCATCTAAATACGTATTCGTTGTTTAATGATCGATTGTGTTCAAACTTATACCAAATGTTAGTGTCTATTAATATTTTCGAAACTTAAAGCATTTCTCGCTGAGGTCAATTGCTTGACCTCGGGAGGTCATAGAGTGCCTCCGAGGTCAAGTCTCGGGTACCGTATAGTTTTTTTTTCTTAAACGACTTAGGGGAATCAGCCCAACAGCTTAATATTCACAAAAGACCATAGATGGTGCACAAAGAGCGACCTAATCCCTTCAGGTTATCGTTTGACCTCAGGTCATGGCATAAGTTAACGTTATGGCACACGGCAAAATGGCGCGGTACCGCAACTGTTTTTCCCCAAATCACCTAGAGAACCCATTCCACCACCATCGCCTTCCCTTTTAACCCACCGAAGGTGAACAACTCAAGACTTGACCCCTCCGGGTCACTGTTTGACCTCAGGACTTCACCCCCCCCTATGATCTCGAAAACCACCCAATGTAGCGAGAAGCGGAATACGCTTTTAGATAGCTCGAGACAATCTCTATCGAAAGTATTTCGGTCTTTTTTTAGGTTATGTTAAAATTGAGGTCACCAGAGGTCATATAAGGTCAGATTTTCCAGCTTTCGGACTTCGCTTCGAACACCCCCAAATATCTCGGGAACTATGATAGCTACCAGCAAACGGGAAAACAATCGAAAGCTCTCCAAACATGCAATCGACAAAGGTGTGCTCAGATTTGAGCTCAGGTCAATAGTTTATGCTCCTGAGGTCATCAAATGTCAAAAAGGTTATTTTTTAGCAAACAGTTTT
>JAXIVJ010015948.1:7500-30203 GCA_036785665.1 Chirona hameri
TTTATAGCAAAACATTTTTTTTCTCTTCAAATTACCTTTTACCTATTAAAGCTAAGACAATAATTGTAACGCCATCGTGTTCGTCTTGCCACGGCGCTTCGAAATATATTCATGTTGATCAGTTTAGGTCAACTTAGAAATTTGACCTCAGGTCAAGGTCAAGTGGTAAGTCGGTGGCCTAAGATTGTCATGTTGCATATTGGGAGACGTGCTTTGACGAGACAAACACATTGGTACCAGCTTCACTTATCTCTGGTGTGCCATACGCGGTACTAGCGCCGGGCGGCGGAGCGCCCGTCCGGGCCTGCTGCCATAGGGTTTTCGGTATAAAACTGCACATTTCGAAGTCTAGCAGAAAAACTGTAAGGAGTTGCAAATATGTTCTCTGGATCCTGTTAGATTATGCAATGTTCTAGCATTCTATACTATTCCCATAGACCTGATACCACCGCCGACGCAGCTTGAGACATTTTAAGATAAAATTATTGGTTTATTTCCAATGTTAAATCTGGGAAAATCGGTGGGGTGAACGGCGGCGCAGTACCAAACATATCTTAAAAAGTAAGAATGATATCAAAAATGTTCTTTGCTTCCTGGGAGAAGACACTTCTATTACCATACCAACTAAATGCCAACTAAATACCAACTATACTTCTATTACCATACCAACTAAATGTGAGCCCTCCACCTTCAATACCGTGGTCGCTTTGCCAGGCTGATTGCATGCGATGCTTCGCTCAAGGTTACTATAACGTTTCGCTTACAACTAAACGTAGATGTTAGCTGGTTCTTATATTAGCGCAAACAATGGTTTTGTCAATTAAGGGCGAATACCACTTTCAAACGCGATGGGTGTGGAACGTTTCATCAAATTTAACATCATTTACCTAAGTTGAAAACCAAATAGTTAATATTTAGTAGGTTTTATTTTCGTGATACACTGCGACGGTGCTTCCACCTATTGGCAACTAATTGAATTAAACTTCGAATGCTAGTGCCGGGTATGGCACACCATGTCATTCTGTCGGAATTGATATTACTTCGTTTTACAAAAGTAACGGAGTAACGGAGTAACTGTAGCTTCCGTTACATTTTTTGACGATGTAACGGAGTAACGAGTAACGAGTTACTTTTTTGGAGTAACAGAGTAACGAGTAACGAAGATACATTTTGAAGTAACGGTGCCCACCTATGGTGACCCGACCCCAGCTACCACCATGTGGCTTGTTCCCAACCGTCCAACAGACAGGCGGCCTCGCCCCATGCCGAGCCGAGCCGCGAGAGGTGGAGGAGAGACAGCTGCCTCGCCAAGGGAGGCTCCTCCTCCCTACACAACCCTTGGTCACTGGGACAGTTATATCTCAGTTAGTTTGGTTAGAGCATCGCGCTGGTGATGCAAGGGTAAGGGGTTCGAGGCCCATACTGGCCGGAGCTTTCCAGCACTGTAGCTTGTCTCTTTCGGGCAGGTCTTTAGATGCTGGGGTGTGACCGACATACAGACTGGGAGACAGACGGAGACTCTTCGAATAGTAAGTCAGATGGTATCCCCCCACAACTTCAAAGTTGGGGGGGGGGGGACAGAGTGTATTTTGTCCCCCCCCCCACAACTTTGAGCACATGACATTGCCCTCAAATTTCAAGCACCTCAAACTTCAATACTCACCTCAATTACCTTCAACAGTAAGAATACAGTTATCCAGGGAATACAATGTAAATAATCGCGCCTCTCCGCGGCGCAATTGCAATACACATTCCATTATATACGGTTCCATGCTAATCCATGCTACTTTCCTATATAGTTGGCCAAAATATTTCGCTTTATCACTTTTTGTTACCGCACTCTTAAACGAAAAAAAAACAATTTTAGATGTCATAGAGGAAAAATGCATATCCAGGACATAAGATTCAAAGTTTTCGCAACGCTCCGCGGCGCAATTCCTTAAAGGGAAATAATGACCTTTTTATTTTGTTAGCAACAATTTCTTAGGCTACCGCTATGGTTTTACAATTATTTTATTTAAATTTAAGAATTAAATAAAATTATTCCCAAATTCGAAGTTGTAAGTTTGGGAAAAATACAAAACAAGTACCTTGTGTACTTCATGAAGGTCATTGACACATTCGCCCTTCCCTACCATTGTTTACATCGATTGTGGCATTTTTGGAGGCTCTGTGACATTTCCGATCAAACTGAGCGCTGCTCGGACACACGCTAGTAGCGCTTTCGTTCTCCATGGCAACCAGGCGTCAGCCAATCAAAAGCCAGAAAGGGAATACGTGCTGGCTTTTCATTGGCTCACGCCTGGTTGCCATGGAGAACGAAAGCGCTACTAGCAACAACTCGCCACAATGGTTAAGTGCGCCGAGAAGCATGACAATGCTTTGTAAACAAATCGCCGACGCTAAATAGGTCGCCGTCGATGTGCATCGATGAGCTTCCGATTTAATTGCCAGTTTTGTGTTATTGTTTGTTAGTTTTTTTGGGGGAAAATTATTATTTTTCATGATAATATAAAGCATAGTGTTATATACAGCCACAGACAAATTATACAATACTCCTAATGTTGAAAACAAATGAATTTATTTGCAAAAATCGAGGGTCGCAACCACTAACTATGCCGCCGTTGATGTGCATCGATGAGCTTCCGATTTTATTGCCACTTTTTCCAATCGCTGTTAGTTTTAGAAGATCGCCGGGCATATAATCACAACAAGCAGAACGCACAATATATTTTCCACTCCATTACGTAAACAAACAATACGGGAAAAGCCCGCAGTTTGATGAGGACCAAAAGTACTTGCAAGTACCGGTCGTTAAAAGTGTGGAACGCTTATCAACTTTAACTTGAAATATCTTTCGGTAGGAAAGTTTTCATGCAAAATGTGATGAATTTACAATATATTTTGGTCTCGTCTGGCGATTTCAAGTGCTAACTCCATTTTTGTGGAAAAAGGTCATTATTTCCCTTTAAGGGTTCCAGAGCTTGGGCCTTCCAAATATTCTAATTTGGTATAGCGGATTCCAAACTGGTGTCGCTGGTTCCAAAGTTGAAATGGCAGACTCCTCCGTTAACTTACTCCAGCTTCCAAAAGTTGGTATGGCCCATGCCATACCTGCCATACTGCATTCTCCATCCTTGTAACGTGCCTTTTCATCCGTTTTGTTTGGCCCTTTCAACGCTTGGGAAGGGGGCCCTTTTAACGCTCGGGAAGGGGCCCTTTCGAGGCGCCGCCCCACCCCCTGGACGAAATCCTGGCCACGTGCCTGTGTGGAATGGGGTTATTTAATAGGGCCATGCCACTGCAACTTAGCAGTAATGCGCATGGATAAGTCGCTCAACTTTTTAGAAGCGGAAAGTACGCTAACTTAGTCAACAAATCACCTCTCTAGGTAGTGGCGTCGCCTCAAAATTTTTAGTGTGTTCGTGGGGAGGGGGGGGGGGGGGGGGAGCCAGGCCCATTGAGCTAATGCTAAAATCCTGCGAATCTGGGGGAGGGGGGGGGGGGGGGGGCGGACTCCGACCGGAGCGATCCCGGCGGAGAAAGTGGGGCGCCCCCAGTCTCCCCCCCCCCCCCCCGGTGGCGACGTCCCTGTCTCTAGGTACCACTGACACAGCAAGTAGCGGGAGTATCCCGAGGCAAGTTGGCAATGGCGCACGCAGGGGGGGGGGGGGGGGGGGGGGGGGGTCAAAAGGGTCAGCTGACCCCCCCCCAACAAAAACAAAAAAATGTCTGAGGGGCACGCATCAAAAGGACCCGTATGCTGACCCATACCTGGCAGCGGCCCGGTCTTTGTCAGGCCTGATCGACGCAAGGGCCCGGTGCTGGCAAAGGCGTGATATGGGGCCCGGTCAGGACGAGGGCCCGGTCACAACAGGGCCCAGTCCTTGCAAATTATTTGATACGGGCCCTTCCTGATAGGGGCCCGTTCCTGGTAGGGTCCCAATCGAGGCAGGAGCCCGGTGCTGGCCGAGGCGTGATATGGGGCCAGTCGGGACGAGGGCCCGGCCACAACAGGGCCCGGTCCTTGCATATTCTTGATGCGGGCCCGTTTCTGGTATTGGTCAGGCCCGATCAAGGCAGGGCCCGGTGCTGGCAAAGCGTGATATGTGGCCCGGTCAGGACGAAGGCCCGGTATTTGCAAATTCTTGATAGCACGGGCCTGTTCCTGATAGGGGCCCGGTCTTGGTCAGGCCCTATTGAGGCAGGGGCCGGTGCTGGCGAAGGCGTGTATCAGGGGCCCGGTCAGGCGTAGAGCCCGGTTCCCACCATATCCCATATACTGAGCCCTATATCTCGTTGAGCTCATGAATCCATGTCCCCCAACTTCAAACCTGTGGCGGAGCCCTTGCATACACGTCAACATAAGTCGGATACGCCCACGTATTTTTTGTCTCCATTGTAAGTGTGATTTGTATTAGTTTTCGAGCACACATACGTACAGTGCTTTCCATATTAGCACGTCTATAAAGCCTTGTCCCAGGGTCTTCTATGCTGCACGTGGAACTGCGCCTAGTTGGATGTAGTTGCATCGGCGCTTATCTTAGTTGCGGTATTTACATACACATTACACAGTTTTGTTTTGCAAAATTAAGCTCTGGAGTGACCCCAACCTCTTTGGCAGCGTTACCCGTGCCATTGTTACCAATGCCTAAGAACGCTATGCGATCTGACATGACTGACCGTCGTTGTTAACCATCGTTGTTTTAACCTGTTAACCGTCGTTGTTTTAATTTCATTTGACGTGTCTGGTGAAAAGCCACCGCAAAGATGTGGATCCATGACTGATGCATTTGTAATCAGTAATATGTAATCTGACGGGTGCGGATTTTCTGCAGGTGGCGAATCTTCTGCGCAACTTTGAGGTGCCACAAATCAGCTATCTTTCGACGTCGACCACACTGAACGGACCGAAATACAACTACTTCTTTCGGACTGTTCCATCGGACGTAAACCAGGCGGCAGCCATCTTGGAAATACTCAGGTAAACCAGGCGTCAGCCATCCTGGAAATACTCAGGTAAACCAGGCGGCAGCCATCCTGGAAATACTCAGTTAAACCAGGCGGCAGCCATCCTGTAAATACTCAGGTAAACCAGGCGGCAGCCATCCTGGAAATACTCAGGTAGGTTGACTCGACAGTGTCAACAAACCATTTGGTTTATTACGTTAAATTAATGTTAATGCATTTTTAAAGCAAGCAGCGGTGAACAGGTTTTGAATGTTAACCCGGCATTGACTCAGCCGAAACCCGAACACCATTGACTGGAGGGGGGGGGGGGGGGGCGTTATCCCCCCTGGCTATCTTCCGAACCAATAATCTCAGCGAGACGCACAAGGCGGCATTCGAAAGCTCTCAATGAGACGAATCTAACACGCACTTAAAAATGTCAAAGTGAGGACAAATTTCAGGTCACGGTCAGGTCAAGGGTCAAAATCGACGTATTTGAGTTTATGGGACACACTTTCCATCCAAAGCCCTCGATTACGACCATTTTCATACACAGTAATGCCAAAGGTATGCTAAACATCCCGGATGAGCTAAAGTGAGATTGTTGGCAAAAGTCAAGGTCAAGGTCAGGTCACAAAAGGTCACTATGTGCAAAATATCTACGAAAATCATGTGACACATGTTTTATGGATTATTTTCCACGTATAATTCGATAGTGATAGTCATTTTACCACCTGACTTCATTTACGTGAAGTTAGTGTCAAGTTCAGGTCAAGTTCAGTTAACTGAAGGTCAAAATTTGAAATTAATAAATCTAAATGAAAAAGGCATGTTGGTGGTACAATCTCGTGACGTCACTAAAATCGCTATAACTCTATTTTTTTCGACGAAATTGCTTTATTTTTTAACAGCTGACGTACACGTGATTTAGAAGAAGGTACTCGAAGTTTTACGTTGATAGCTCTGTTGGTTTGCGAGCTATTACGAAAATTCATCAGGGAGGGGGGGGGGGCGTTAAACGCCCCCCAGTCAATGGCGGGTTAAATTTCACATACCAGTTTGTTGAAATGAACAGTTCCTTTCTTAACATCCACTGATTTGATATGCCTAAATGACTCAAATTAGTTGGTTATTTTTGTGAAAGTTTGTGTCACACAACTTTATTTCGAAGTAGTTTAAAACCATTTTAGATGAGTTCACAATGACCCAAGACTTGATTTTTCACTGACAGGAGTAAAATCGCCAAATCTTCTAAAAATGTTATGTCGTCGAAAATATTTCCCCACATTTTTCATAGAATCATTTTCATGGAATTCATGTAACCTTTGATTCCCTAACTTGTTATGTAGAGCGTCACTGTCGTTCAGTTTCTATAAATAGAGATGAACCTTTGGCGTTATTTCTCATAGTTGTTAAAGAAAATATTTTCTTTAACTTCCTTTCTTAAATATTTAACCCTATTTGTAACAGGGGGGGGGGGGGGGGGGGGGGCGGATTCCGCCCCCTCATGTTTTTCGCAGAAATCTCCAGAACCGCTGGGAGCAAGCTCATGACATTTTCGGACTTTTCTCAAAATGTATTTCCACATTTGGAGTCAAAATCTTGTGTTCGTAACCTGAACAGAGGCGGTTCCAGGGCACATTTTTGGGAGGGTTCTGCGGCGACATTTGGCGATAATACGGAAATGTGGTCTTCACGGTTTCTTCCTAACTGCCTCAATTATGAAGGAGTTTCATCGGTTTACGGTGATTGAAACAAGTTCAAATTAGTTGATGTTAATTAAATATCATTAAATTTGCATGGCAGAGGCGGCTTCAGGGGCCTGAACAAGGGGGGGGGGGGGTTCCAGGAAGTATGCAATGCTAGGTGGGAAGCCAATAGAGCGATGTAAGGGGCATTATACTATCAAGATGTAAAAGATAGCTTCTCCTTACATTATTTGCATAATGTATTACATATAGAGTTGCAGGGGCGTGTTCAGGCACATGCAAAGGGAGGTGACTGGCATGTTGATGACGATATGCCAGCGATTACGGCGCAATAGACGGTTAGTTTATAATGATATATGCACATATGAGGCTAGGAGAGGGAATTGATACATTTTTGGCAGAGGCGCGCTCAGGAATGGAAGAAAGGGGGTAATATTATTGCAAGGAAACTAAGATGCATGGGCCTACAATGGCATAAGATACTGCAGTTTTCGGATGAAGCATGCACCACAGGGTACTCTACGCACGATTATAAGATAATAGGCGAGTCCAGGTAGGGTAAAAAGGGGGTAAGCAATGTGAATTGAAGTTGTAAGTGAAATGGTCACTGTTGACTAGTTAGTATCATAATAACGGATAATATTCCTATCAAAAAGTTTTGCGCCTCCCCAGTTTGGATCCTGGATACGCCTATGATGAAGTACAACATGCAAAAAGGAACTATCTACGATCACTAACGTATTTATAGTGCTGGGTAGCAACTTGCCTGCGGTAATTTTTTTCATATTTGACCTCCCTTTTTCACTAACCTGATACCGCCTGTGGCAAAAAAAAGAACCATAGTGACGCTATGTTGGGTGCCGGGGAGGTCTCAGCTGACCATAGTGACGCTGTGTTGGGTGCCGGGGAGGTCTCAGCTGACCGTAGTGACGCTGTGTTGGGTGCCGGGGAGGTCTGAGCTGACCATAGTGACGTGTTGGGTGCCGGGGAGGTCTCAGCTGACCATAGTGACGCTATGTTAGGTGCCGGGGAGGTCTCAGCTGACCATAGTGACGCTGTGTTGGGTGCCGGGGAGGTCTCAGCTGACCATAGTGACGCTGTGTTGGGTACCGGGGAGGTCTCAGCTGACCGTAGTGACGCTGTGTTGGGTGCCGGGGAGGTCTCAGCTGACCGTAGTGACGCTGTGTTGGTGCCGGGGAGGTCTCAGCTGACCGTAGTGACGCTGTGTTGGGTACCGGGGAGGTCTCAGCTGACCGTAGTGACGCTGTGTTGGTGCCGGGGAGGTCTCAGCTGACCGTAGTGACGCTGTGTTGGGTGCCGGGGAGGTCTCAGCTGACCATAGTGACGCTGTGTTGGGTACCGGGGAGGTCTCAGCTGACCGTAGTGACGCTGTGTTGGTGCCGGGGAGGTCTCAGCTGACCGTAGTGACGCTGTGTTGGGTGCCGGGGAGGTCTCAGCTGACCGTAGTGACGCTGTGTTGGTGCCGGGGAGGTCTCAGCTGACCGTAGTGACGCTGTGTTGGGTACCGGGGAGGTCTCAGCTGACCATAGTGACGCTGTGTTGGGTGCCGGGGAGGTCTCAGCTGACCGTAGTGACGTTGTGTTGGGTGCCGGGGAGGTCTCAGCTGACCATAGTGACGCTGTGTTGGGTGCCGGGGAGGTCTCAGCTGACCGTAGTGACGCTGTGTTGGGGAGGTCTCAGCTGACCTCAGCTGATTTTTCGCCGGGTGGCGCGCTAGACGGGCGACCCCCGGCCGCTCCGCACTGTTTTCGGTTTTACTTGGGGAATTAGACACCCGGCTTCGTGAAATTTAGTGTCTACGTGTTCGTTATCTTCGAGTTCATCTGCGTGCTACACCGCAAAGACTGTGAGTTGCGTCTTCGACTTATTATCTACCTTAGAAGATTTGCGATTTTGAAACCTGCGTGAAAAACCAAGCCGGAAGACAGAAACCTGGGAAGTGTCTGTGTCAGCAAAAGTGTGTGAACGCTTCAAGTTTTCAGTCAAATAGGTGTCTTTTTTATCTATGGTGCGGCTGTGATATTACGTGCTTGAATATTGCATTTCTTCAAGAGTCTTGCGTCTATTTTCTAGAACTACTTCTTTTCCAACGTATACTAACGCGGCAGTGCAGATGAACACCACTAGCCTGGCCGTCGCCATGGCAACCCCCCTTGACCAGGGGATACCCGCCGCAGTGCCGCCCGGCTAAAGTCAACAAATGCCAGGCGGCCAAACGGTCACCGGGGCACGTTCCCGGCGGCCGGCGCGGCGGGGAGCCCGGGGCGGGTGGCGGGCCCGCCGAGCGAGGGAGAGAGGGAGCAGCGACCAGCCGACTGCTCCCGGCACTGGGGACCCCGATGGGCCCTGTCGTGTAGTGTGCCAACAACCATCCGTCACCACGACAGGGTCAGTGACGCAAGACAGAGACGACCCGCTGACGCCTGCTACTCCGTCAGACGCCCAAGCCCAAGCCCGGCCTGACGTGGCGCGCTGCCTGGCCCGGCCCGCACGGCTGACGGAGCGCCGGACCCGCCGTCTGATGGACGGCGGCGCGCCCGGTGTGCGGCGGGCAGCCACGGCCGCGGCCGCGCGCAACCTGCTCAGGATCGGTCACCTCAACACCCGCTCACTGACATGCAAACTAGACGACATCATGATCTTGCTAGACAACCATCAACTAGACCTGCTATGTTTATCGGAAACCTGGCTGAAATCGCAGGTCCTCGACAAGTTTCTGTCCTTTCCCGGCTACTGCATCCTGCGACGGGACCGAGAAGGACGGCGAGGAGGCGGCGTCGTGATCCTGCACCGGGAGGAGATGCAGGTGAAGCAGCTCTCCATGCCGGGTGAAGGACCACTGGAGACGTTGTGGGCGTCGGTCACCTGGCGCGGCGGCCGGCCGACTACAGTAGGAGTAATTTACCGACCACCCGACAGTCCGGTGGCAGCCAGCCTGGAGCACCTGGAGGACCAGCTCAAAGAGGCGGCCGGTGCCGACAGACCCGTCTTCGCCCTCGGCGACCTAAACTTCAACGTGCTTGACTCCAGCTCACCGGACACGCGCCGCTACTTACAAGTCATCAGGGAGCTGAACATGATCCAGCTGATTGACGGCCCCACTCATCTCGAACCGACTCCATCAGCATTAGACCACATCATCACAAACCAGACGGAGCCAGCGCCGGAAGTCACCATCCTCCCAAACATCATCAGCGACCACCAGCCGATCATGGTATCGGCGCAGCTCGGCAGAGTGCGCAGGCCGGTACAGTGGCGAACCATCCGCAGCTGGAGGCGAGCAGACTGGAACGCCATCTGTCTTGATCTGCTGCAGTCCGACTGGGACGGCATAGATGGCGCAACGGATGTTGACCAATGCGTCAACAACTTCATGAGCGTGTGGAACACTGTCATGGACCGCCACTGCCCGCCCATGCGTGTACGCATTGCCAGACCGCACTGCCCCTGGATCGCCGACGATCCAGCTCTGCAAGCCCTCCTGTCCGAGCGGGACAACGCGCGGGACACCTGGCTCTGCTTACGCACCCCGGAGGCGAGAGTGGACTTTGTGCGTCTTCGCAACCAGGTGAAGAGTCGCCTCATCGCCGCCCGGCGCCAGTTCCTCTGTGGCGACATGACCTCGGGAGACCGCCGCGGGTTCTGGCCGACCTTCAAGAAATTCGCCACGGCGACTGCGACGCCGGCCGGCGTTCCCGCGGGAAGTCCGGAGGAGACAGTGGCGGCAGCTGACAAGTTAAACCGGCACTTTGCCGACGTAGGGCCTCGCATCGCGGCCGACCTCAGGGACGCTGTCGCTGCTGGCCGTGAGAACCCCAGGCCGCCGACCGTGTGCGCCGCTGGCTTCAAACTCAGGCCGGCCACTTTGCCTGAACTATCCCGCTGCATCCAGCAGATGAGTGCGTCGCGCGCGGTCGGGCTGGACGAGGTGCCGCTATTTGCGGTCCGCGAGTGCTTCGCAGTTGTGTGTCCGCATCTGCTGCGCCTGGTTAACCTGTCGCTGTTGGTGAAGGTGTTCCCGAGGCAGTGGAAAACCGCATGTGTCGTGCCCATACCCAAGACCGGTGACCCTCAGATACCCTCTAACAATAGGCCAATATCGCTACTTAGCGCGCTATCGAAGATATTGGAGAAGGTTGTATGTAGTCAGCTGACAGTATATTTGAACTCAGCCAACCTACTTAGCCCATCCCAGTACGCGTATAAACAAGGACACTCCACTGAGGATGCCGTGCTCGGTGCTGTCGAGCGCCTTGCTCTAAACATCGACAGAGGTCTTGTATCGTCGGTAACGACGTATGATCTTTCAAAGGCGTTCGACAGCGTCGACCACGACGTTCTCCTGAGTAAGATAGCATGGTATGGCATCGACACTGCGTGGTTCCGCAGCTACCTGAGTGACCGTGCCCAGGTAGTGAGAGGTGGGCAGCTGACTTTGCCGATGTCGTGCGGCGTGCCCCAGGGCTCCATCGTTGGACCAATCCTCTTCATCTTATTCACAAACGACATGTCTGGACATTTAACCCATGGTCACCTCATCTCATACGCGGATGACACCGTCCACCTGGACTGCGCGCCCTCTGACAAACCCGGGCTAGATGCCCTGAAAAACAGACTGGAACTCACTCTTCTCGAACTTCAAGCATGGTTCGGGGCAAACTCTCTCAAAATCAATGAAAAGAAAACTGACTTTCTCCTTGTTGGCTCCAAGCATAATCTGAAAAAAGCATCAGACTTCCACTTCGAAATTGATGACACGACCATTAAACCTTCAAAGAAATTAAAAATCCTAGGCGTCGTTCTAGAACCCTGTCTGTCATGGGACGCGCATGTCTCCGGTGTGGTCTCAAAATGCAACGGAATCCTCGTCTCACTCTACAGATTTCGGCACTACTTTTCCTGCGAAGTCCTCAAAATTATCGTACAGACGTATGTTTTCCCACACATCCACTACTGTCTCTGCGTGTGGGGCGGAGCGGCCAAGGGTCAACTATACACAATTCAAAAAGTAATCAACTTCGCCGCCCGAGTAATCACTGGAACCAAAAAACATCTCCACATCTCTCCGGCCTTAAATTCACTAGTATGGATAAGGATCGAGGCCATGGTGGCTCGCCATGACCTTGTTAAAGTGTTCAAGGCGCTGAAGGAAGAGGGTGTGCCTGCCAACATCCGCGCGCTCTTTACCCCCCGCGCTGCTGTGTCGACCCGCGAGACTCGCGCCTCTGACCGCGGATCCCTGCAGCTCCGAAAATGCCGTCTGTCCGCTACGCAGAGCGTATTCTCTTACCGAGCCGCGGCTGCCTGGAACGGCCTGTCCCCTGATATCAGCGGGATCACCACCCTAAGTACTTTTAAATCTGCTATCTGCGACCTGTGAGTGCTCACTGTGTATTGTCTTACTGTTTTCCCCTGCATTATTTACTTGTATTGTCTTTTACCTCGACGTATTGGCTTGTACTTGTATTGGCTGTTGCTGTTTTTTTTTTGCATAGCCTGTGCCGCATCCTGTTGAAGTGAAACCGTAACACCCACCCCGTGGAAGGTTTTGAATACACTGTGTGACCATAGTGACGCTGTGCCGGGTGCCGGGGAGGTCTCAGCTGACCGTAGTGACGCTGTGTTGGGTGCCGGGGAGGTCTCAGCTGACCATAGTGACGCTGTGTTGGGTGCCGGGGAGGTCTCAGCTGACCATAGTGACGCTGTGTTGGGTGCCGGGGAGGTCTCAGCTGACCGTAGTGACGCTGTGTTGGGGAGGTCTCAGCTGACCATAGTGACGCTGTGTTGGGTGCCGGGGAGGTCTCAGCTGACCATAGTGACGCTGTGTTGGGGAGGTCTCAGCTGACCATAGTGACGCTGTGTTGGGTGCCGGGGAGGTCTCAGCTGACCATAGTGACGCTGTGTCGGGTGCTGGGGAGGTCTCAGCTGACCATAGTGACGCTGTGTCGGGTGCCGGGGAGGTCTCAGCTGACCGTAGTGACGTTGTATTGGGTGTCGGGGAGGTCTCAGCTGACCGTAGTGACGCTGTGTTGGGTGCCGGGGAGGTCTGAGCTGACCATAGTGACGCTGTGTTGGGGAGGTCTCAGCTGACCATAGTGACGCTGTGTTGGGTGCCGGGGAGGTCTCAGCTGACCATAGTGACGCTGTGTTGGGTGCCGGGGAAGTCTCAGCTGACCGTAGTGACGCTGTGTTGGGTACCGGGGAGGTCTCAGCTGACCATAGTGACGCTGTGTTGGAGAGGTCTCAGCTGACCATAGTGACGCTGTGTTGGGTGCCGGGGAGGTCTCAGCTGACCATAGTGACGCTGTGTTGGGTGCCGGGGAGGTCTCAGCTGACTGTAGTGACGCTGTGCCGGGTGCCTGGGAGGTCTCAGTTGACCATAGTGACGCTGTGTTGGGTGCCGGGGAGGTCTCAGCTGACCGTAGTGACGCTGTGTTGGGTGCCGGGAGGTCTCAGCTGACCGTAGTGACGCTGTGTTGGGTGCCGGGGAGGTCTCAGTTGACCATAGTGACGCTGTGTTGGGTGCCGGGGAGGTCTCAGCTGACCATAGTGACGCTGTGTTGGGTGCCGGGGAGGTCTCAGCTGACCATAGTAACGCTGTGTTGGGTGCCGGGGAGGTCTCAGCTGACCATAGTGACGCTGTGTTGGGTGCCGGGGAGGTCTCAGTTGACCATAGCGACGCTGTGTTGGGTGCCGGGAAGGTCTCAGCTGACCATAGTGACGCTGTGTTGGGTGCCGGGGAGGTCTCAGCTGACCGTAGTGACGCTGTGTTGGGTGCCGGGGAGGTCTCAGCTGACCGTAGTGACGCTGTGTTGGGTGCCGGGGAGGTCTCAGCTGACCGTAGTGACGCTGTGTTGGGTACCGGGGAGGTCTCAGCTGACCATAGTGACGCTGTGTTGGGTGCCGGGGAGGTCTCAGCTGACCATAGTGACGCTGTGTTGAGTGCCGGGGAGGTCTCAGCTGACCGTAGTGACGCTGTGTTGGGTGCCGGGGAGGTCTCAGCTGACCATAGTGACGCTGTGTTGGGTGCCGGGGAGGTCTCAGCTGACCATAGTGACGCTGTGTTGGGTGCCGGGAGGTCTCAGCTGACCATAGTGACGTTGTGTTGGGTGTCCTAGCCTGTCCTAACGGGAGCAGAACAAACCGTTTCCAATATTAGGATGACCTTTAACTTTCGCTATCATATTTTGTCAATAAAACATCGTTGAGCGTTTAAATACTAAAGTGTTCGTGTTAAGATTACAAGCTTTGCTAGCGAATGGGTTTCTGTTCAGAAATGCGTTTCCACTAACCATCAAATTTATCAACTGTGAAAGTATCATTTGATGTGGTAAGGAGTTTTGGCATGTTTAGCAGTGCTGCCAACAGTCGGTGGGCCGGTGGGCCCCTGTCAGTTAGACCAGCCCGCTGGACGGACTGTCGCCGCCAATGGCCGTTCCCGGAGGCGGGCTGTAGCTTCACCGGCTAATGCGACGAATAAACTCACTGAAAAACAAGAAACAGACACCATTGATCGTCCAGCTTTAGTACGAAGGAAGCGGCTGTAGCGAGCCTAACAGGGTGTGAGACCACAGATAATAAGCCAAGACATTTGTGTTGAGCTTCCGTCATTCAGGGGTGGTAAAGTGTTCTGTATTTATGGATAAGGTCGGGTACAAAATGCTCCTTCTCATGAAGTACTCGGGGGTCAAAATGCCAGTAATAATCATTACTATGTCATTCCTGGGAAAATTTACTAAGAGATCATGTCCTTAGAAATGCTGATCGTCAAAACCACTTGAGATGTATTATTCACTTAATCATCATATTCATCACGTCAGTATGTATGTACATTTACATTTTTAGAATTGGCAGTTGCGTTTCAGCTCTTGATTGCCAATACTTTAGTTTCACCCATGTTTCCGACGAAAAATATATACCAGTTATCTAGTCGACAGTGGAGTTTGTACCCCGGCCCCGGCTCCATGGTCCTCCCCTGTGCATTTTCAATGGAGTGATTCTACTGTCAGGACAGTGGGTTTCACTGTTTTACCAGCGGGACTTTGAGAGTTCTACTATAAATAGTAGAAAATCCGGTTCATTCAGCGTGACTATCCAGAAGTATTTTTGCGAAATTGCGTCGTTTATGGCGCAATCATGACAGTTGATTCTCGTTCAGTTGCACTGGCACTATTGTAATAAAACTTTGAGTTTGTCATGTCGTTCGTTCATGTCGATACGGAGTATGATTCACGGTGAACCGTATAGACGGTTATTATAGTGTTTTATCATTTGACAAACGTGTCCATATTGTGAAATGGTAAGTGGAAATTTAGTTAAAGTGGTTGAAATGTTTCGTGTGATTAAAAGTATATTAAATTATCATCATCTGTGTATTTTTTCCCTCATCTTCCTCATATATTTAGGCACAAGTTTTTATTTGGATAAATTGCTTAGTTGAACATTGCAAATCGTTTAAAATTGCAGTTACTGTTCAAAATGGTTGTGAAATCACTAGTTTCACTGTATTTTGACCAACTTGTGAAATTATTGGTATTTTTTTAACTAAGGTACCTGTCAGTGTGCCGTGCTATGCACAGTATGGCAGCATATGGTAACATCAGAAAAGCAGCGACATTTTGCACCACAGCGGAATTTCCATATTTTGTCTGACGAAGCCGCTGAACTAAACTTAAACTAACCTAACCTATTAATAACCAGTAAAACGCCTTTTTGGGCGATGACCGAGCAGGCGCTCTCTGGTAAAGCTAAAACAGGGTTGAAAGATGAAATAGTACGTGAGCACACGTGGTAGTAACACATAGTCCTTTTAGTCATTTTATTCCTTTTAGTCCTCCATAAAAATTGCCAGGCATCCATGCATACCAACATAAAAGTTAAGTTTTTTACCGAGCGGGCGCGATGCGTCCGTGATGTTTCTCGTCAACTTACTAGACCAGTACAACGCCTTTTTGGGCGATGACCGAGCGTGCGCGCACTGGTAAAGCTAAAACAGGTTTGAAATATGAAACGGTACAGGAGCACACGTGGTAGTAACACATAGTCCTTTTAGTCCCCCATACAAATTGCCAGGCCTCCATGCATGCCAACATAAAAATTTAGTTTTATTAAATTGTACATGATCTCCCTTCTCGAATCCGCCAAAAGGGAGTACGTCCTGAGCGCTGCATGCTTCAGCGTATAACAAAACGAATGCTTGGATAAATCAAGCCATTTTTGATCAAGAATGTTTTTTGTTCATTTCTACGTCTTTGGGTGCCATGCGCTGTGGTACCACCTATATCAGAACGCACCATAACAAAATCAAAATTGATGTGATGGTCCTATCCAATGGTGAAAACCCGACCTTAATCGGAGCAGTGGTTGCAAAGTTATTAGCTTCCGAAAAGTGTCTGTATGGCCGGGTCGGTCCGGGTCAAATGTAAATGTGTCTAGTAAGTTGACGAGAAACCTCACGGGCGCTTCGCGCCCGCTCGGTAACAAATTTACATTTGACCCGGCCCGAACCGGCCCCAACCGGTCCGAACCGGCCCGAACCGGCCCGAACCGGCCCGAACCGGCCCGAGCCGGCCCGAACCGGCCCGAACCGGCCATACAGACGCTTTTTGGAAGCCAATAACTTTGCAACCACTGCTCCGATTGAGATCAGGTTTTCCCCATTGGATAGGACCATTAAATCAATTTTGATTTTTGTATGTTGCGCTCTGATAGGGGTGGTACCACAGTGCGTGGCACACGCAAACGTCGACATGAACACAAATCATTTTTGATACAAAATGGCATTATTAATCTAAGCATTCGTTTTTTTATACGCTGAAGCATGCAGCGCTCAGAGCGTACTCCCTTTTGGCGGATTAGAGAAAGGAGATCATGCACAATTTAATACAACTGAATTTGTATGTTGTTTGTCCTAGGGAAGCAACAGATACCGCTCGCCGCTCGGTTACCGCCGATTAAAGAGACGCTGTCTCTTTAATGTACAATTTGATATGTTAAAGGGAAATCGCATTTGATTAACACTATTAAGTCCGTTTTTTTAAATTCGCGCCCAGTCGCCCAATATCATCGTTCAAAGTTCGGTTTTCTTCCAGCCATTGACCTTGACGAGTCCGCTCACTACTACGCACCAAAATAAATTAATTGCAGCGTTATAGGCAACAATTGTAAATAGTTATATTTTTTAAGCATTTTGTCGAAATTTGTAATGTCAGAAAACATTTCATGTCTTATTATGCCCGATTTAAGCCCAATAATTGGATAAAAGAAAATATTAATTCCGAAAGGATAAGATTAATTCCGAAGGGATTTTGATTTTTCCGCAGGGACTTTGATTCCGACCGAGTTTTTTTTTTGTGGCCAGATGTGCCAGATTCGTTTCATGTAGTTAACAGGAACCACAATGTATAAGTGCATTGCCGCCTCATCCAATTGTTGCAATAGCGTCAGCTGACGATTGGCCAGATGCAGTTAACTGGAACAAACGCTTACATAATCAGAAGTTAGAAATCATAATATGTAGTGATGTGTAGAAATGGTAAACAGTTTTTAGATTCTTATGTTTTTTTATTTATTTGCGCTGCTTGGTAAAACTTTGATTCCGACCGGGTCAGACCGGGAGAGCTGGGCAATATTAGAAAAAAACTTTGATAACTATTACAAATCATAAGTAGTCCTTAGGACTTGTTTAAGCCGGTTTTTGCGATATTATCCGATAGAGGCAGTGTCTCTTTTAAGGCTTAGTTAGTGCTAGTTAGTGCTAACTAGCTAGCTAGTGCTGTACAGCAGTTACATACTCTTTCTGTTTGGCGGCGAAGAGTCGCTTTGCTACCTCACTTTCGAACAGTACAAAGTATTAATCAATATATAATCAATATATAATCAATACACATTCACAATTCTACACATTACTACATATATGGATTATGTAAGCGTTTGTTCCAGTTAACTGCATCTGGCCAATCGTCAGCTGACGCTATTGCAACAATTGGATGAGGCGGCAATGCACTTATACATTGTGGTTCCTGTTAACTACATGAAACGAATCTGGCACATCAAGGAGACTTTGGTTAGAAATGCCGTCAAAACGAAAAGAGCTGCATTTAAGAAAATGAAGGGATTACCGATTGAGTCAAATAAGAGAAGTTACCAAAAAAGTAGGGACGAGGTAAAGAGAAGAGTCAAGGCAGCAAAAAGAGCAAAGGAAATATACTTGGCAAGGAACTGCATTGCCGACAGTAAGATATTTTTTAGTTTTTACAAAATGAATAACGTTTCAAGAAGTATGGGTCCACTTAAAGTCAATGATATGTTGGTAAGTAAAGATAACGAAATGGTGGAATTGTTGAGTAATCAGTTCAGTTCCGTTTTTAAAATCGAAGACCAAAGTGGTATCGCATTACTTCATCCTCCGCCAGTAACGGAGGATACTTTGGGAGAGCTGGGCAATATAAGTAGTGATTTAGTTAGTGCATATTAAAAAAGCTAAAGCTAATAAGGAGGAGGGACCAGATACTATATATGCAAGGGTTTTAAAAGAATGTGGAAGAGAGATATCTGTTCCATTGGCTATAATATTTTCCAGATCACTAAAAGAAACAAAGATTCCACTTGACTGGAAGAGTGCAAACGTAGTTCCTATATTTAAAAAGGGGGATAAAAGTAAGGTAGAAATTTATAGACCTGTCAGTCTTACCTCCTTAGTTTGCGAAGTACTGGAATCAATCATTAAAGATAAAATAGTAGAATATTTGGATGAATATAAAATCATTAGAGACAATCAGCATGGCTTCAGGAAGGGTTATTCGTGCTTGACCAACCTTCTGCAGTTTTTGGATGTGACAACCGATAGTTTTGATAGGGGTGAACAGCTTGATGTAGCGTATCTTGATTTTAGTAAAGCTATTGATAAGGTTCCCCATAAAAGATTAGGATTACAACTGAAAAGCCACGGAATTAAGCGGCAAGGCGCTTGATTGGATCGAGTTTTGGCTCTCAGGACGGCAGCAAAGAGTTTTACTAAATGGGGTCAAATCTGAATGGAGAGATGTGCGTAGTGGGGTGCCTAAAGGCTCAGTTTTAGGCCCATTGTTATGTTTAATATTCATAAACACAATCGAGAATGGTGTAGACAGTAAAGTGTTAAAATTTGCTGACGATATATATATATATATATATATATATATATATATATATATATATATACATATATATATATATATATATATATATATATATATATATATATATATATATATATATATATATATATATATATATATATATATATATATATATATATATATATATATATATATATATATATATATATATATATATATATATATATATATATATATATATATATATATATATATATATATATATATATATATATATATATATATATATATATATATATATATATATATATATATATATATATATATATATATATATATATATATATATATATATATATATATATATATATATATATATATATATATATATATATATATATATATATATATATATATATATATATATATATATATATATATATATATATATATATATATATATATATATATATATATATATATATATATATATATATATATATATATATATATATATATATATATATATATATATATATATATATATATATATATATATATATATATATATATATATATATATATATATATATATATATATATATATATATATATATATATATATATATATATATATATATATATATATATATATATATATATATATATATATATATATATATATATATATATATATATATATATATATATATATATATATATATATATATATATATATATATATATATATATATATATATATATATATATATATATATATATATATATATATATATATATAGACATAAAGACATAAAGACATAAAAGAAAAGTGCAACAAAGAGCCTCTTGGGCCCATCCGAGGTTGCACCCCCCCCCCCCCTCCCCATCCCCCCCCCCCCCTCCACCAGTCTCGCCCCTTCAAATCACCTTACTCTACCTGCATAAAAGAAGGCTAATCCCACGAGTATTTATGAACTAATCCCTTCTCTGTAAAGTATTTATCTAATCTAATTTTGAAGGAAGCAAGTGTCACTGCATCAGCGACATCCCCTGGTAGCATATTCCAATGTCCTACAACCCTTCTACTGAAAAATGACTGTCGTAGCCTAGTCCTACTTTGTTTCATAATGAGTTTATGCTGATGACCTCTACCTCGATTTTCCCTATTGAACTCAAACATACCCTTTAAATATCCAGAATGCTGACTATTTACAAATTTGAAGACTTCAATTAGATCTCCTCTTAGCCTTCTATATCTAAGTGAAAACATACCCAATTTCCTTAATCTATCTTCATAAGGTAAACTTCCAAGACAATTAATCATTTTTGTTGCCCTTTTTTGAACTCTTTCTAACAACCAGCAATCTTTCTCATATGTTGGAGACCAGGCTTCAGGCTTGTACACAATACTCCAAATGTGGTCTAACGTATGCACAATACAGTTTTGTTATTACCTTTTCACTCTTGTAGGAAACATTTCTGTTAATGGCCCCTAGCATTCTAAGTGCCTTTTTCCTAGCTTCTACGACCTGGTCTGACGCTGATAGTCTATTGTTTACCACGACACCTAAATCTCTTTCCTTTTCAATCTGCTCCATTTTCTGCCCACCCATTTCATACCTATGTTTACTGCTAACCCGTCCAGCGTGCATAATCTTACATTTACTCAAATTGAATTTCATCTGCCATGCTTCAGACCACTCAACTAGCTTGTCCAGATCTGATTGAAAAACATCCTGATCATGTTTTCCTCTAATAATCCTGACAACTTTTAGATCGTCTGCAAATTTCAAGACTTTGCTGTCTATACTGTTCTCAATTGCATTCACAAATATTATAAAAAGCAATGGGCCCAGGACTGAGCCCTGTGGAACCCCACTGAGAACCTCCTTCCATTGTGATTGGCACCCATTCAATATAACCCTTTGCTGGCGTCCTGAAAGCCACGTTTCTATCCAATCCAGAATCTTGCCCCTGATCCCATGAATTTTAAGTTGCAACCCCAGTCTTGTATGGGGGACTTTGTCAAATGCTTTACTGAAATCAAGAAAAGCTACATCTAGCTGTTTACCCTGATCAACGCTATCTGTTGCAACATCCAAAAACTCCAGAAGATTAGTTAAACAAGAACGGCCCTTCCTAAAGCCATGCTGTGTATCTTTGATGAGTTCATTTTGCTCCAAGAATTCAACAATCTTATCTTTGATGATTGATTCAAGCACCTTGCAGACTAATGAGGTCAGACTAACTGGTCTATAGTTTTCCTCTTTACTTCTATCTCCCTTTTTATGAATAGGAACAACATTTGCTCTTTTCCAATCAAGTGGAATTTTACTATCTGCAAGTGATTTAGAAAATATTATGGCTAATGGAACCGACAACTCCCTTTCAGATTCTCTTAAAAGTCTAGCATGGATTTCATCAGGTCCTTCTGCCTTGTTAGGCCTTACTTTCTTTAGATATTCTAGAACAAGTTCACTACTTATGCCACCTAGCTCTCCTATAGTCTCCTCTGTCTCTAGCTCAGGCTGAAGTGCTGCAATACTACTCTGGTCCTCGATAGTAAAGACAGATTGAAACTGATCATTAAGCACTTCAACCATTTCACTGTCCTTGCTAACTAACACATCATCTACCTTAAATGGACCTATATTTTTGGAAACTGTACTTAACTTATAAAAACTGAAGAACTTCTTACTATCTGCTGCATTACAATGTCTAGCTAAATCAAGTTCCTTTGCCCTTTTAGCTGCTCTGACCTTTTTCTTAACTGAATTTCTTGCATTCTGGTAGGCCTTCTGATTTATATCTAGTGAAGATCCCTTCAAAATGCCAAATGCACTTCTTTTAGCTTGTATAGCACTCCTTACTTCTGGGGTAAGCCAAACTGGATTGCCCTTGGTTCTGTTACGTTTGTGCCTGAGGGGTATATGCCGATTTTGAATTTGGCTTAATCTAGCTTTGAAAACATTCCAGGCCTCACATGCATCTAAACCTGCCAACTCAACGTTCCATTTTATCTGTGCGAGGTCATTTCTAATACCATCAAAATCAGCCCGGCTGAAGTTTGGAACCATAATAAGGTTATCTTTGGGCCTCATTTCTGATGAGATATTGAATTTAACCATATTGTGATCACTGGTACCTAGACCTGCACAAATACTTATGTCACTAACTAGATCACTGTTGTCTGAGAATACAAGGTCTAGAATGGAGCAATGTCTGGTTGGCTCTGTTACAAACTGATGCATGAAAAGCTCCTCTTCAAAGATTTGCCTATACAACCTACACTCATTTGTTTCCTCTGCTATACTTTCGTATCCTCTTAAGTTAAAATCTCCCATAATAAGACACTGAGCCCGAAAGTTCCTACGTATTTCCTCACAAATATCTTGGTCTGTTTCAGCTTGGGAGTTCCTTGGAAGATTCCCTGGTCTGTAAAATGCACCTATCCTCAACCTTCCTCTGTTTCCTGTACCAATTTTAATGTCAAGCCAGATTGATTCTACTTCTTTTACTTTACTAGAATCATCAACTCTAGTAGTGCAGTACAAGCTATTTACATATACAAACACTCCGCCTCCCTGCCGTGATTCTCTGCAGTATGAGAACATGTTATACCCTTGTAACTCGAAATCCTGTAGCCTATCCCTATTATACCCCTCACTAACCCATGTCTCGGTTACACAAATGATATCAGGCTTTTCAAGGGCAACATAACACTCAAACTCATCAAATTTAGACCTAATACTTTGGGCATTCAGCAACACACATGTGATCTTATACTTTGAGCTGACTCTACTAATTCTGAGGGAATTATGATCTACTGTCCTATTCTGACATGAACTTCTACCAATGCTTACTTCTTGATGCCCTAGTACTAGCGTCCCTGAACCCCCCC
>JAXIVJ010015949.1:0-5000 GCA_036785665.1 Chirona hameri
TGTCTGTCTGTCTGTGTCTGTCTGTCTGTGTCTGTCTGTCTGTCTGTGTCTGTCTGTCTGTCTGTCTGTCTGTCTGTGTCTGTCTGTCTGTCTGTGTCTGTCTGTCTGTCTGTCTGTCTGTCTGTGTCTGTCTGTCTGTCTGTCTGTCTGTCTGTGTCTGTCTGTCTGTCTGTGTCTGTCTGTCTGTCTGTGTCTGTCTGTCTGTCTGTCTGTGTCTGTCTGTCTGTCTGTCTGTCTGTCTGTCTGTCTGTCTGTGTCTGTCTGTCTGTCTGTCTGTCTGTGTGTGTCTGTCTGTCTGTCTGTCTGTCTGTCTGTCTGTCTGTCTGTCTGTCTGTCTGTCTGTGTCTGTCTGTCTGCCTGTGTCTGTCTGTCTGTCTGTCTGTGTCTGTCTGTCTGTCTGTCTGTGTCTGTCTGTCTGTCTGTGTCTGTCTGTCTGTGTCTGTCTGTCTGTGTCTGTCTGTCTGTGTCTGTCTGTCTGTGTCTGTCTGTCTGTGTCTGTCTGTCTGTGTCTGTCTGTCTGTGTCTGTCTGTCTGTGTCTGTCTGTCTGTCTGTGTCTGTCTGTCTGTGTCTGTCTGTCTGTGTCTGTCTGTCTGTGTCTGTCTGTCTGTGTCTGTCTGTCTGTCTGTCTGTCTGTCTGTCTGTGTCTGTCTGTCTGTGTCTGTCTGTCTGTGTCTGTCTGTCTGTGTCTGTCTGTCTGTCTGTCTGTCTGTGTCTGTCTGTCTGTCTGTGTCTGTCTGTCTGTGTCTGTCTGTCTGTGTCTGTCTGTCTGTGTCTGTCTGTCTGTGTCTGTCTGTCTGTGTCTGTCTGTCTGTCTGTGTCTGTCTGTCTGTGTCTGTCTGTCTGTCTGTGTCTGTCTGTCTGTCTGTGTCTGTCTGTCTGTCTGTGTCTGTCTGTCTGTGTCTGTCTGTCTGTGTCTGTCTGTCTGTGTCTGTCTGTCTGTGTCTGTCTGTCTGTGTCTGTCTGTCTGTGTCTGTCTGTCTGTCTGTCTGTCTGTCTGTGTCTGTCTGTCTGTGTCTGTCTGTCTGTGTCTGTCTGTCTGTCTGTGTCTGTCTGTCTGTGTCTGTCTGTCTGTGTCTGTCTGTCTGTGTCTGTCTGTCTGTCTGTGTCTGTCTGTCTGTGTCTGTCTGTCTGTGTCTGTCTGTCTGTGTCTGTCTGTCTGTGTCTGTCTGTCTGTGTCTGTCTGTCTGTGTCTGTCTGTCTGTGTCTGTCTGTCTGTGTCTGTCTGTCTGTGTCTGTCTGTCTGTGTCTGTCTGTCTGTGTCTGTCTGTCTGTGTCTGTCTGTCTGTGTCTGTCTGTCTGTGTCTGTCTGTCTGTGTCTGTCTGTCTGTGTCTGTCTGTCTGTGTCTGTCTGTCTGTGTCTGTCTGTCTGTGTCTGTCTGTCTGTGTCTGTCTGTCTGTCTGTGTCTGTCTGTCTGTGTCTGTGTCTGTCTGTCTGTGTCTGTCTGTCTGTGTCTGTCTGTCTGTGTCTGTCTGTCTGTGTCTGTCTGTCTGTGTCTGTCTGTCTGTGTCTGTCTGTGTCTGTCTGTCTGTCTGTCTGTCTGTGTCTGTCTGTCTGTCTGTCTGTGTCTGTCTGTCTGTGTCTGTCTGTCTGTGTCTGTCTGTCTGTGTCTGTCTGTCTGTCTGTCTGTGTCTGTCTGTCTGTGTCTGTCTGTCTGTCTGTGTCTGTCTGTCTGTCTGTGTCTGTCTGTCTGTGTCTGTCTGTGTCTGTCTGTCTGTGTCTGTCTGTCTGTGTCTGTCTGTCTGTGTCTGTCTGTCTGTGTCTGTCTGTCTGTGTCTGTCTGTCTGTGTCTGTCTGTCTGTCTGTCTGTGTCTGTCTGTCTGTGTCTGTCTGTCTGTGTCTGTCTGTCTGTGTCTGTCTGTCTGTCTGTGTCTGTCTGTCTGTGTCTGTCTGTCTGTCTGTGTCTGTCTGTCTGTGTCTGTCTGTCTGTGTCTGTCTGTCTGTGTCTGTGTCTGTCTGTCTGTGTCTGTCTGTCTGTCTGTGTCTGTCTGTCTGTGTCTGTCTGTCTGTGTCTGTGTCTGTCTGTCTGTGTCTGTCTGTCTGTGTCTGTCTGTCTGTCTGTCTGTCTGTGTCTGTCTGTCTGTGTCTGTCTGTGTCTGTCTGTGTCTGTCTGTCTGTCTGTGTCTGTCTGTCTGTGTCTGTCTGTCTGTGTCTGTCTGTCTGTGTCTGTCTGTGTCTGTCTGTCTGTGTCTGTCTGTCTGTGTCTGTCTGTCTGTCTGTGTCTGTCTGTCTGTCTGTGTCTGTCTGTCTGTGTCTGTCTGTCTGTCTGTGTCTGTCTGTCTGTGTCTGTCTGTCTGTGTCTGTCTGTCTGTGTCTGTGTCTGTCTGTCTGTGTCTGTGTCTGTCTGTCTGTGTCTGTCTGTCTGTGTCTGTCTGTCTGTGTCTGTCTGTCTGTGTCTGTCTGTCTGTGTCTGTCTGTCTGTGTCTGTCTGTCTGTGTCTGTCTGTCTGTGTCTGTCTGTCTGTCTGTGTCTGTCTGTCTGTGTCTGTCTGTCTGTGTCTGTCTGTCTGTGTCTGTCTGTCTGTCTGTCTGTGTCTGTCTGTCTGTGTCTGTCTGTCTGTGTCTGTCTGTCTGTGTCTGTCTGTCTGTGTCTGTCTGTGTCTGTCTGTCTGTGTCTGTCTGTCTGTCTGTCTGTCTGTCTGTGTCTGTGTCTGTGTCTGTCTGTGTCTGTCTGTGTCTGTCTGTCTGTGTCTGTCTGTCTGTGTCTGTGTCTGTGTCTGTCTGTGTCTGTGTCTGTCTGTGTCTGTCTGTGTCTGTGTCTGTCTGTGTCTGTGTCTGTCTGTGTCTGTGTCTGTGTCTGTCTGTGTCTGTGTCTGTCTGTGTCTGTCTGTGTCTGTCTGTGTCTGTGTCTGTGTCTGTCTGTGTCTGTGTCTGTCTGTGTCTGTGTCTGTCTGTGTCTGTCTGTGTCTGTGTCTGTCTGTGTCTGTGTCTGTCTGTGTCTGTGTCTGTCTGTGTCTGTGTCTGTGTCTGTCTGTGTCTGTGTCTCTGTCGTGTCTGTGTCTGTGTCTGTCTGTGTCTGTGTCTGTCTGTGTCTGTGTCTGTCTGTGTCTGTCTGTGTCTGTGTCTGTGTCTGTCTGTGTCTGTGTCTGTCTGTGTCTGTGTCTGTCTGTGTCTGTGTCTGTCTGTGTCTGTGTCTGTCTGTGTCTGTCTGTGTCTGTGTCTGTCTGTGTCTGTGTCTGTCTGTGTCTGTGTCTGTGTCTGTCTGTGTCTGTGTCTGTCTGTGTCTGTGTCTGTCTGTGTCTGTGTCTGTCTGTGTCTGTGTCTGTCTGTGTCTGTGTCTGTCTGTGTCTGTGTCTGTCTGTGTCTGTGTCTGTCTGTGTCTGTGTCTGTCTGTGTCTGTCTGTGTCTGTGTCTGTCTGTGTCTGTCTGTGTCTGTGTCTGTCTGTCTGTGTCTGTGTCTGTCTGTCTGTCTGTGTCTGTCTGTCTGTGTCTGTCTGTCTGTGTCTGTCTGTGTCTGTCTGTGTCTGTCTGTCTGTCTGTGTCTGTCTGTGTCTGTCTGTGTCTGTCTGTGTCTGTCTGTGTCTGTCTGTGTCTGTCTGTGTCTGTCTGTGTCTGTCTGTGTCTGTCTGTGTCTGTCTGTGTCTGTCTGTGTCTGTCTGTGTCTGTCTGTCTGTCTGTCTGTGTCTGTCTGTGTCTGTCTGTGTCTGTCTGTGTCTGTCTGTGTCTGTCTGTGTCTGTCTGTGTCTGTCTGTCTGTGTCTGTCTGTGTCTGTCTGTGTCTGTCTGTGTCTGTCTGTGTCTGTCTGTCTGTGTCTGTCTGTCTGTGTCTGTCTGTCTGTGTCTGTCTGTCTGTGTCTGTCTGTCTGTGTCTGTGTCTGTCTGTCTGTGTCTGTCTGTCTGTCTGTGTCTGTCTGTCTGTGTCTGTCTGTCTGTGTCTGTCTGTCTGTGTCTGTCTGTCTGTGTCTGTCTGTCTGTCTGTGTCTGTCTGTCTGTGTCTGTCTGTCTGTGTCTGTCTGTCTGTGTCTGTCTGTCTGTGTCTGTCTGTCTGTGTCTGTCTGTCTGTGTCTGTCTGTCTGTGTCTGTCTGTGTCTGTCTGTCTGTGTCTGTCTGTCTGTGTCTGTCTGTCTGTGTCTGTCTGTCTGTGTCTGTCTGTGTCTGTCTGTCTGTGTCTGTCTGTCTGTCTGTCTGTCTGTCTGTCTGTCTGTCTGTGTCTGTCTGTCTGTGTCTGTCTGTCTGTCTGTGTCTGTCTGTCTGTCTGTCTGTCTGTGTCTGTCTGTCTGTCTGTGTCTGTCTGTCTGTCTGTCTGTCTGTCTGTCTGTCTGTCTGTCTGTCTGTGTCTGTCTGTCTGTCTGTGTCTGTCTGTCTGTCTGTCTGTCTGTCTGTCTGTCTGTCTGTGTCTGTCTGTCTGTCTGTGTCTGTCTGTCTGTCTGTGTCTGTCTGTCTGTCTGTCTGTGTCTGTCTGTCTGTCTGTCTGTCTGTCTGTCTGTCTGTCTGTGTCTGTCTGTCTGTCTGTCTGTCTGTGTCTGTCTGTCTGTCTGTCTGTCTGTCTGTCTGTCTGTCTGTGTCTGTCTGTCTGTCTGTGTCTGTCTGTCTGTCTGTCTGTGTCTGTCTGTCTGTCTGTCTGTCTGTGTCTGTCTGTCTGTCTGTCTCTGTCTGTGTCTGTCTGTCTGTCTGTCTGTGTCTGTCTGTCTGTGTCTGTCTGTCTGTGTCTGTCTGTCTGTGTCTGTCTGTCTGTGTCTGTCTGTCTGTGTCTGTCTGTCTGTGTCTGTCTGTCTGTCTGTGTCTGTCTGTCTGTGTCTGTCTGTCTGTGTCTGTCTGTCTGTGTCTGTCTGTCTGTGTCTGTCTGTCTGTGTCTGTCTGTCTGTCTGTGTCTGTCTGTCTGTGTCTGTCTGTCTGTGTCTGTCTGTCTGTGTCTGTCTGTCTGTGTCTGTCTGTCTGTCTGTCTGTCTGTCTGTCTGTCTGTGTCTGTCTGTCTGTCTGTGTCTGTCTGTCTGTGTCTGTCTGTCTGTGTCTGTCTGTCTGTGTCTGTCTGTCTGTGTCTGTCTGTCTGTCTGTGTCTGTCT
>JAXIVJ010015949.1:10000-25000 GCA_036785665.1 Chirona hameri
TGTGTCTGTCTGTCTGTCTGTGTCTGTCTGTCTGTGTCTGTCTGTCTGTGTCTGTCTGTCTGTGTCTGTCTGTCTGTGTCTGTCTGTCTGTGTCTGTCTGTCTGTGTCTGTCTGTCTGTGTCTGTCTGTGTCTGTCTGTCTGTGTCTGTCTGTCTGTCTGTGTCTGTCTGTCTGTGTCTGTCTGTCTGTGTCTGTCTGTCTGTGTCTGTCTGTCTGTGTCTGTCTGTCTGTCTGTGTCTGTCTGTCTGTCTGTGTCTGTCTGTCTGTGTCTGTCTGTCTGTGTCTGTCTGTCTGTGTCTGTCTGTCTGTGTCTGTCTGTCTGTGTCTGTCTGTCTGTGTCTGTCTGTCTCTGTCTGTGTCTGTCTGTCTGTGTCTGTCTGTCTGTGTCTGTCTGTCTGTCTGTGTCTGTCTGTCTGTGTCTGTCTGTCTGTGTCTGTCTGTCTGTGTCTGTCTGTCTGTGTCTGTGTCTGTCTGTCTGTGTCTGTCTGTCTGTCTGTGTCTGTCTGTCTGTGTCTGTCTGTCTGTGTCTGTCTGTCTGTGTCTGTCTGTCTGTGTCTGTCTGTCTGTCTGTCTGTCTGTCTGTCTGTGTCTGTCTGTCTGTCTGTGTCTGTCTGTCTGTCTGTCTGTGTCTGTCTGTCTGTGTCTGTCTGTGTCTGTCTGTCTGTGTCTGTCTGTCTGTGTCTGTCTGTCTGTCTGTGTCTGTCTGTCTGTGTCTGTCTGTCTGTCTGTGTCTGTCTGTCTGTGTCTGTCTGTCTGTGTCTGTGTCTGTCTGTCTGTGTCTGTCTGTCTGTGTCTGTGTCTGTCTGTCTGTGTCTGTCTGTCTGTGTCTGTCTGTCTGTGTCTGTCTGTCTGTGTCTGTCTGTCTGTGTCTGTCTGTCTGTCTGTGTCTGTCTGTCTGTGTCTGTCTGTCTGTGTCTGTCTGTCTATGTCTGTCTGTCTGTCTGTGTCTGTCTGTCTGTGTCTGTCTGTCTGTGTCTGTCTGTCTGTGTCTGTCTGTCTGTGTCTGTCTGTGTCTGTCTGTCTGTGTCTGTCTGTCTGTCTGTCTGTCTGTCTGTCTGTGTCTGTCTGTGTCTGTCTGTCTGTGTCTGTCTGTCTGTGTCTGTGTCTGTGTCTGTCTGTGTCTGTGTCTGTCTGTGTCTGTGTCTGTCTGTGTCTGTGTCTGTCTGTGTCTGTGTCTGTCTGTGTCTGTGTCTGTGTCTGTCTGTGTCTGTGTCTGTCTGTGTCTGTCTGTGTCTGTGTCTGTCTGTGTCTGTGTCTGTGTCTGTCTGTGTCTGTGTCTGTCTGTGTCTGTGTCTGTCTGTGTCTGTCTGTGTCTGTGTCTGTCTGTGTCTGTGTCTGTCTGTGTCTGTGTCTGTCTGTGTCTGTGTCTGTCTGTGTCTGTGTCTGTGTCTGTGTCGTGTCTGTGTCTGTGTCTGTCTGTGTCTGTGTCTGTCTGTGTCTGTGTCTGTCTGTGTCTGTGTCTGTCTGTGTCTGTGTCTGTCTGTGTCTGTGTCTGTCTGTGTCTGTGTCTGTCTGTGTCTGTGTCTGTCTGTGTCTGTGTCTGTCTGTGTCTGTCTGTGTCTGTGTCTGTCTGTGTCTGTGTCTGTCTGTGTCTGTGTCTGTGTCTGTCTGTGTCTGTGTCTGTCTGTGTCTGTGTCTGTCTGTGTCTGTGTCTGTCTGTGTCTGTGTCTGTCTGTGTCTGTGTCTGTCTGTGTCTGTGTCTGTCTGTGTCTGTGTCTGTCTGTGTCTGTGTCTGTCTGTGTCTGTGTCTGTCTGTGTCTGTGTCTGTCTGTGTCTGTGTCTGTCTGTGTCTGTGTCTGTCTGTGTCTGTGTCTGTCTGTCTGTGTCTGTCTGTGTCTGTCTGTGTCTGTGTCTGTCTGTCTGTGTCTGTCTGTCTGTGTCTGTCTGTCTGTGTCTGTCTGTCTGTGTCTGTCTGTCTGTGTCTGTCTGTCTGTGTCTGTCTGTCTGTCTGTGTCTGTCTGTCTGTGTCTGTCTGTCTGTGTCTGTCTGTCTGTGTCTGTCTGTCTGTGTCTGTCTGTCTGTGTCTGTCTGTCTGTGTCTGTCTGTCTGTGTCTGTCTGTCTGTGTCTGTCTGTCTGTGTCTGTCTGTGTCTGTCTGTCTGTGTCTGTCTGTCTGTCTGTCTGTGTCTGTCTGTCTGTCTGTCTGTGTCTGTCTGTCTGTGTCTGTCTGTCTGTCTGTGTCTGTCTGTCTGTCTGTCTGTCTGTGTCTGTCTGTCTGTCTGTCTGTGTCTGTCTGTCTGTCTGTCTGTCTGTCTGTCTGTCTGTCTGTCTGTCTGTGTCTGTCTGTCTGTCTGTGTCTGTCTGTCTGTCTGTGTCTGTGTCTGTCTGTCTGTCTGTCTGTCTGTCTGTCTGTGTCTGTCTGTCTGTCTGTCTGTCTGTGTCTGTCTGTCTGTCTGTGTCTGTCTGTCTGTCTGTCTGTGTCTGTCTGTCTGTCTGTCTGTCTGTCTGTCTGTCTGTCTGTCTGTCTGTCTGTCTGTCTGTGTCTGTCTGTCTGTCTGTCTGTCTGTCTGTCTGTCTGTGTCTGTCTGTCTGTCTGTGTCTGTCTGTCTGTGTCTGTCTGTCTGTCTGTGTCTGTCTGTCTGTCTGTGTCTGTCTGTCTGTCTGTCTGTGTCTGTCTGTCTGTCTGTCTGTGTCTGTGTCTGTCTGTCTGTCTGTCTGTCTGTCTGTCTGTGTCTGTCTGTCTGTGTCTGTCTGTCTGTGTCTGTCTGTCTGTCTGTGTCTGTCTGTCTGTGTCTGTCTGTCTGTCTGTGTCTGTCTGTCTGTGTCTGTCTGTCTGTGTCTGTCTGTCTGTGTCTGTCTGTCTGTGTCTGTCTGTCTGTGTCTGTCTGTCTGTGTCTGTCTGTCTGTCTGTGTCTGTCTGTCTGTGTCTGTCTGTCTGTGTCTGTCTGTCTGTGTCTGTCTGTCTGTCTGTCTGTCTGTCTGTCTGTCTGTCTGTCTGTCTGTCTGTCTGTCTGTGTCTGTCTGTCTGTGTCTGTCTGTCTGTGTCTGTCTGTCTGTGTCTGTCTGTCTGTGTCTGTCTGTCTGTCTGTGTCTGTCTGTCTGTGTCTGTCTGTCTGTCTGTGTCTGTCTGTCTGTCTGTGTCTGTCTGTCTGTCTGTCTGTGTCTGTCTGTCTGTGTCTGTCTGTCTGTGTCTGTCTGTCTGTGTCTGTCTGTCTGTCTGTGTCTGTCTGTCTGTGTCTGTCTGTCTGTGTCTGTCTGTCTGTCTGTGTCTGTCTGTCTGTGTCTGTCTGTCTGTGTCTGTCTGTCTGTGTCTGTCTGTCTGTCTGTGTCTGTCTGTCTGTGTCTGTCTGTCTGTGTCTGTCTGTCTGTGTCTGTCTGTCTGTGTCTGTCTGTCTGTGTCTGTCTGTCTGTGTCTGTCTGTCTGTGTCTGTCTGTCTGTGTCTGTCTGTCTGTGTCTGTCTGTCTGTCTGTGTCTGTCTGTCTGTGTCTGTCTGTCTGTGTCTGTCTGTCTGTGTCTGTCTGTCTGTGTCTGTCTGTCTGTGTCTGTCTGTCTGTGTCTGTCTGTCTGTGTCTGTCTGTCTGTGTCTGTCTGTCTGTGTCTGTCTGTCTGTGTCTGTCTGTCTGTGTCTGTCTGTCTGTCTGTGTCTGTCTGTCTGTGTCTGTCTGTCTGTGTCTGTCTGTCTGTGTCTGTCTGTCTGTCTGTGTCTGTCTGTCTGTGTCTGTCTGTCTGTGTCTGTCTGTCTGTGTCTGTCTGTCTGTGTCTGTCTGTCTGTCTGTGTCTGTCTGTCTGTGTCTGTCTGTCTGTGTCTGTCTGTCTGTGTCTGTCTGTCTGTGTCTGTCTGTCTGTCTGTGTCTGTCTGTCTGTGTCTGTCTGTCTGTCTGTGTCTGTCTGTCTGTCTGTGTCTGTCTGTCTGTGTCTGTCTGTCTGTGTCTGTCTGTCTGTGTCTGTCTGTCTGTGTCTGTCTGTCTGTGTCTGTCTGTCTGTGTCTGTCTGTCTGTGTCTGTCTGTCTGTCTGTGTCTGTCTGTCTGTGTCTGTCTGTCTGTGTCTGTCTGTCTGTCTGTGTCTGTCTGTCTGTGTCTGTCTGTCTGTGTCTGTCTGTCTGTGTCTGTCTGTCTGTGTCTGTGTCTGTCTGTCTGTGTCTGTCTGTCTGTCTGTGTCTGTCTGTCTGTCTGTGTCTGTCTGTCTGTGTCTGTCTGTCTGTGTCTGTCTGTCTGTGTCTGTCTGTCTGTCTGTCTGTCTGTGTCTGTCTGTCTGTGTCTGTCTGTCTGTCTGTGTCTGTCTGTCTGTGTCTGTCTGTCTGTGTCTGTCTGTCTGTGTCTGTCTGTCTGTGTCTGTCTGTCTGTCTGTGTCTGTCTGTCTGTGTCTGTCTGTCTGTGTCTGTCTGTCTGTGTCTGTCTGTCTGTGTCTGTCTGTCTGTGTCTGTGTCTGTCTGTCTGTGTCTGTCTGTCTGTGTCTGTCTGTCTGTGTCTGTCTGTCTGTGTCTGTCTGTCTGTGTCTGTCTGTCTGTGTCTGTCTGTCTGTCTGTGTCTGTCTGTCTGTGTCTGTCTGTCTGTGTCTGTCTGTCTGTGTCTGTCTGTCTGTCTGTGTCTGTCTGTCTGTGTCTGTCTGTCTGTGTCTGTCTGTCTGTGTCTGTCTGTGTCTGTCTGTCTGTGTCTGTCTGTCTGTCTGTCTGTCTGTCTGTGTCTGTGTCTGTCTGTGTCTGTCTGTGTCTGTCTGTCTGTGTCTGTCTGTCTGTGTCTGTGTCTGTGTCTGTCTGTGTCTGTGTCTGTCTGTGTCTGTGTCTGTCTGTGTCTGTCTGTGTCTGTGTCTGTCTGTGTCTGTGTCTGTGTCTGTCTGTGTCTGTGTCTGTCTGTGTCTGTCTGTGTCTGTCTGTGTCTGTGTCTGTCTGTGTCTGTGTCTGTGTCTGTCTGTGTCTGTCTGTCTGTCTGTGTCTGTCTGTGTCTGTGTCTGTCTGTGTCTGTGTCTGTCTGTGTCTGTGTCTGTCTGTGTCTGTGTCTGTGTCTGTCTGTGTCTGTGTCTGTGTCTGTCTGTGTCTGTGTCTGTCTGTGTCTGTGTCTGTCTGTGTCTGTGTCTGTCTGTCTGTGTCTGTGTCTGTGTCTGTCTGTGTCTGTGTCTGTCTGTGTCTGTGTCTGTCTGTGTCTGTGTCTGTCTGTGTCTGTGTCTGTCTGTGTCTGTCTGTGTCTGTGTCTGTCTGTGTCTGTGTCTGTCTGTGTCTGTGTCTGTCTGTGTCTGTGTCTGTGTCTGTCTGTGTCTGTGTCTGTCTGTGTCTGTGTCTGTCTGTGTCTGTGTCTGTCTGTGTCTGTGTCTGTCTGTGTCTGTGTCTGTCTGTGTCTGTGTCTGTCTGTGTCTGTGTCTGTCTGTGTCTGTGTCTGTGTCTGTCTGTGTCTGTGTCTGTCTGTGTCTGTGTCTGTCTGTGTCTGTGTCTGTCTGTGTCTGTGTCTGTCTGTGTCTGTCTGTGTCTGTCTGTGTCTGTGTCTGTCTGTGTCTGTGTCTGTCTGTGTCTGTGTCTGTCTGTGTCTGTGTCTGTCTGTGTCTGTGTCTGTCTGTGTCTGTGTCTGTCTGTGTCTGTGTCTGTCTGTGTCTGTGTCTGTCTGTGTCTGTGTCTGTCTGTGTCTGTGTCTGTCTGTGTCTGTCTGTGTCTGTGTCTGTCTGTGTCTGTGTCTGTCTGTGTCTGTGTCTGTCTGTGTCTGTGTCTGTGTCTGTCTGTGTCTGTGTCTGTCTGTGTCTGTGTCTGTCTGTGTCTGTGTCTGTCTGTGTCTGTGTCTGTCTGTGTCTGTGTCTGTCTGTGTCTGTGTCTGTCTGTGTCTGTGTCTGTCTGTGTCTGTGTCTGTCTGTGTCTGTGTCTGTCTGTGTCTGTGTCTGTCTGTGTCTGTGTCTGTCTGTGTCTGTGTCTGTCTGTGTCTGTGTCTGTCTGTGTCTGTGTCTGTCTGTGTCTGTCTGTGTCTGTGTCTGTCTGTGTCTGTGTCTGTCTGTGTCTGTTGTCTGTCTGTGTCTGTGTCTGTCTGTGTCTGTGTCTGTCTGTGTCTGTGTCTGTCTGTGTCTGTGTCTGTCTGTGTCTGTGTCTGTCTGTGTCTGTCTGTGTCTGTCTGTGTCTGTCTGTGTCTGTGTCTGTCTGTGTCTGTCTGTGTCTGTGTCTGTCTGTGTCTGTGTCTGTCTGTGTCTGTCTGTGTCTGTGTCTGTCTGTCTGTGTCTGTGTCTGTCTGTGTCTGTGTCTGTGTCTGTCTGTGTCTGTGTCTGTCTGTGTCTGTGTCTGTCTGTGTCTGGTCTGTCTGTGTCTGTCTGTGTCTGTGTCTGTCTGTGTCTGTGTCTGTCTGTCTGTGTCTGTCTGTGTCTGTGTCTGTCTGTGTCTGTGTCTGTCTGTGTCTGTGTCTGTCTGTCTGTCTGTGTCTGTGTCTGTCTGTGTCTGTGTCTGTCTGTGTCTGTGTCTGTCTGTGTCTGTCTGTGTCTGTGTCTGTCTGTGTCTGTCTGTCTGTGTCTGTGTCTGTCTGTGTCTGTGTCTGTCTGTGTCTGTGTCTGTGTCTGTCTGTGTCTGTGTCTGTCTGTGTCTGTGTCTGTCTGTGTCTGTGTCTGTCTGTGTCTGTGTCTGTCTGTGTCTGTCTGTGTCTGTCTGTCTGTGTCTGTCTGTGTCTGTTCTGTCTGTGTCTGTCTGTGTCTGTGTCTGTCTGTGTCTGTGTCTGTCTGTGTCTGTGTCTGTCTGTCTGTGTCTGTCTGTCTGTCTGTGTCTGTGTCTGTCTGTGTCTGTGTCTGTCTGTGTCTGTGTCTGTCTGTGTCTGTGTCTGTCTGTGTGTCTGTCTGTCTGTGTCTGTCTGTCTGTGTCTGTCTGTCTGTGTCTGTCTGTCTGTGTCTGTCTGTGTCTGTGTCTGTCTGTGTCTGTCTGTCTGTCTGTGTCTGTCTGTCTGTCTGTGTCTGTCTGTGTCTGTCTGTCTGTGTCTGTCTGTGTCTGTCTGTCTGTGTCTGTCTGTCTGTGTCTGTCTGTCTGTGTCTGTCTGTCTGTGTCTGTCTGTCTGTGTCTGTCTGTCTGTGTCTGTCTGTCTGTGTCTGTCTGTCTGTCTGTCTGTGTCTGTCTGTGTCTGTCTGTCTGTCTGTGTCTGTCTGTCTGTGTCTGTCTGTCTGTGTCTGTCTGTCTGTGTCTGTCTGTCTGTGTCTGTCTGTCTGTGTCTGTCTGTCTGTGTCTGTCTGTCTGTGTCTGTCTGTCTGTGTCTGTCTGTCTGTGTCTGTCTGTCTGTGTCTGTCTGTCTGTGTCTGTCTGTCTGTGTCTGTCTGTCTGTGTCTGTCTGTCTGTGTCTGTCTGTCTGTGTCTGTCTGTCTGTGTCTGTCTGTCTGTGTCTGTCTGTCTGTGTCTGTCTGTCTGTGTCTGTCTGTCTGTGTCTGTCTGTCTGTGTCTGTCTGTCTGTGTCTGTCTGTCTGTGTCTGTCTGTCTGTGTCTGTCTGTCTGTGTCTGTCTGTCTGTGTCTGTCTGTCTGTGTCTGTCTGTCTGTGTCTGTCTGTCTGTGTCTGTCTGTCTGTGTCTGTCTGTCTGTGTCTGTCTGTCTGTGTCTGTCTGTCTGTGTCTGTCTGTCTGTGTCTGTCTGTCTGTGTCTGTCTGTCTGTGTCTGTCTGTCTGTGTCTGTCTGTCTGTGTCTGTCTGTCTGTGTCTGTCTGTCTGTGTCTGTCTGTCTGTGTCTGTCTGTCTGTGTTCTGTCTGTCTGTGTCTGTCTGTCTGTGTCTGTCTGTCTGTGTCTGTCTGTCTGTGTCTGTCTGTCTGTGTCTGTCTGTCTGTGTCTGTCTGTCTGTCTGTGTCTGTCTGTCTGTGTCTGTCTGTCTGTGTCTGTCTGTCTGTGTCTGTCTGTCTGTGTCTGTCTGTCTGTGTCTGTCTGTCTGTGTCTGTCTGTCTGTGTCTGTCTGTCTGTGTCTGTCTGTCTGTGTCTGTCTGTCTGTGTCTGTCTGTCTGTGTCTGTCTGTCTGTGTCTGTCTGTCTGTGTCTGTCTGTCTGTGTCTGTCTGTCTGTGTCTGTCTGTCTGTGTCTGTCTGTCTGTGTCTGTCTGTCTGTGTCTGTCTGTCTGTGTCTGTCTGTCTGTGTCTGTCTGTCTGTCTGTCTGTCTGTCTGTGTCTGTCTGTCTGTGTCTGTCTGTCTGTGTCTGTCTGTCTGTGTCTGTCTGTCTGTGTCTGTCTGTCTGTGTCTGTCTGTCTGTCTGTGTCTGTCTGTCTGTGTCTGTCTGTCTGTGTCTGTCTGTCTGTGTCTGTCTGTCTGTGTCTGTCTGTGTCTGTCTGTCTGTGTCTGTCTGTCTGTGTCTGTCTGTCTGTCTGTGTCTGTCTGTCTGTGTCTGTCTGTCTGTCTGTGTCTGTCTGTCTGTCTGTGTCTGTCTGTCTGTGTCTGTCTGTCTGTGTCTGTCTGTCTGTGTCTGTCTGTCTGTGTCTGTCTGTCTGTGTCTGTCTGTCTGTGTCTGTCTGTCTGTCTGTCTGTCTGTCTGTGTCTGTCTGTCTGTGTCTGTCTGTGTCTGTGTCTGTCTGTCTGTCTGTGTCTGTCTGTCTGTGTCTGTCTGTCTGTGTCTGTCTGTCTGTGTCTGTCTGTCTGTCTGTGTCTGTCTGTGTCTGTGTCTGTCTGTCTGTGTCTGTCTGTCTGTGTCTGTCTGTCTGTCTGTGTCTGTCTGTCTGTGTCTGTCTGTCTGTGTCTGTGTCTGTCTGTCTGTGTCTGTCTGTCTGTCTGTGTCTGTCTGTCTGTGTCTGTCTGTCTGTGTCTGTCTGTCTGTGTCTGTGTCTGTCTGTGTCTGTGTCTGTCTGTCTGTGTCTGTGTCTGTCTGTCTGTGTCTGTCTGTCTGTGTCTGTCTGTGTCTGTGTCTGTGTCTGTGTCTGTCTGTCTGTGTCTGTCTGTCTGTGTCTGTGTCTGTCTGTGTCTGTCTGTCTGTGTCTGTCTGTGTCTGTGTCTGTCTGTGTCTGTGTCTGTCTGTGTCTGTGTCTGTCTGTCTGTGTCTGTCTGTCTGTCTGTGTCTGTCTGTGTCTGTGTCTGTCTGTGTCTGTGTCTGTCTGTGTCTGTCTGTCTGTGTCTGTGTCTGTGTCTGTCTGTGTCTGTGTCTGTCTGTGTCTGTGTCTGTCTGTGTCTGTGTCTGTCTGTGTCTGTGTCTGTCTGTGTCTGTGTCTGTGTCTGTCTGTCTGTGTCTGTGTCTGTCTGTGTCTGTCTGTGTCTGTGTCTGTCTGTGTCTGTGTCTGTGTCTGTCTGTGTCTGTGTCTGTCTGTGTCTGTGTCTGTCTGTGTCTGTCTGTCTGTGTCTGTGTCTGTGTCTGTCTGTGTCTGTCTGTCTGTCTGTGTCTGTCTGTGTCTGTGTCTGTCTGTGTCTGTGTCTGTCTGTGTCTGTGTCTGTCTGTGTCTGTGTCTGTCTGTGTCTGTGTCTGTGTCTGTCTGTGTCTGTGTCTGTCTGTCTGTCTGTGTCTGTGTCTGTCTGTGTCTGTGTCTGTCTGTGTCTGTGTCTGTCTGTGTCTGTGTCTGTCTGTGTCTGTGTCTGTCTGTGTCTGTCTGTCTGTGTCTGTCTGTCTGTGTCTGTCTGTCTGTGTCTGTCTGTCTGTGTCTGTCTGTCTGTGTCTGTCTGTCTGTGTCTGTCTGTGTCTGTGTCTGTCTGTGTCTGTGTCTGTCTGTCTGTGTCTGTCTGTCTGTGTCTGTCTGTCTGTGTCTGTCTGTCTGTGTCTGTCTGTCTGTGTCTGTCTGTGTCTGTGTCTGTCTGTGTCTGGTCTGTCTGCTGTCTGTGTCTGTCTGTCTGTGTCTGTCTGTGTCTGTCTGTCTGTGTCTGTCTGTCTGTGTCTGTCTGTCTGTGTCTGTCTGTCTGTGTCTGTCTGTCTGTCTGTCTGTCTGTCTGTGTCTGTCTGTCTGTCTGTCTGTCTGTGTCTGTCTGTCTGTCTGTGTCTGTCTGTCTGTCTGTCTGTCTGTGTCTGTCTGTCTGTGTCTGTCTGTCTGTGTCTGTCTGTCTGTGTCTGTCTGTCTGTCTGTCTGTCTGTGTCTGTCTGTCTGTGTCTGTCTGTCTGTGTCTGTCTGTCTGTGTCTGTCTGTCTGTCTGTCTGTGTCTGTCTGTCTGTCTGTCTGTCTGTCTGTCTGTCTGTGTCTGTCTGTCTGTCTGTCTGTCTGTCTGTGTCTGTCTGTCTGTCTGTCTGTCTGTGTCTGTCTGTCTGTCTGTCTGTCTGTCTGTCTGTGTCTGTCTGTCTGTCTGTCTGTCTGTCTGTCTGTCTGTGTCTGTCTGTCTGTCTGTGTCTGTGTCTGTTCTGTCTGTCTGTCTGTGTCTGTCTGTCTGTCTGTCTGTCTGTGTCTGTCTGTCTGTCTGTCTGTCTGTCTGTCTGTCTGTGTCTGTCTGTCTGTCTGTCTGTCTGTCTGTCTGTCTGTCTGTGTCTGTCTGTCTGTGTCTGTCTGTCTGTGTCTGTCTGTCTGTCTGTGTCTGTCTGTCTGTGTCTGTCTGTCTGTGTCTGTCTGTCTGTGTCTGTCTGTCTGTCTGTCTGTCTGTCTGTCTGTCTGTCTGTCTGTCTGTCTGTGTCTGTCTGTCTGTCTGTCTGTCTGTCTGTCTGTCTGTCTGTGTCTGTCTGTCTGTCTGTGTCTGTCTGTCTGTGTCTGTCTGTCTGTCTGTGTCTGTCTGTCTGTCTGTCTGTCTGTCTGTGTCTGTCTGTCTGTGTCTGTCTGTCTGTGTCTGTCTGTCTGTGTCTGTCTGTCTGTGTCTGTCTGTCTGTGTCTGTCTGTCTGTGTCTGTCTGTCTGTCTGTGTCTGTCTGTCTGTGTCTGTCTGTCTGTGTCTGTCTGTCTGTGTCTGTCTGTCTGTCTGTCTGTCTGTCTGTGTCTGTGTCTGTGTCTGTCTGTCTGTGTCTGTCTGTCTGTGTCTGTCTGTCTGTGTCTGTCTGTCTGTGTCTGTCTGTCTGTGTCTGTCTGTCTGTGTCTGTCTGTCTGTGTCTGTCTGTCTGTCTGTCTGTCTGTCTGTCTGTCTGTCTGTCTGTCTGTCTGTGTCTGTCTGTCTGTGTCTGTCTGTCTGTGTCTGTCTGTCTGTGTCTGTCTGTCTGTGTCTGTCTGTCTGTGTCTGTCTGTCTGTGTCTGTCTGTCTGTGTCTGTCTGTCTGTGTCTGTCTGTCTGTGTCTGTCTGTCTGTGTCTGTCTGTCTGTGTCTGTCTGTCTGTGTCTGTCTGTCTGTGTCTGTCTGTCTGTGTCTGTCTGTCTGTGTCTGTCTGTCTGTGTCTGTCTGTCTGTGTCTGTCTGTCTGTGTCTGTCTGTCTGTGTCTGTCTGTCTGTGTCTGTCTGTCTGTGTCTGTCTGTCTGTGTCTCTGTCTGTCTGTGTCTGTCTGTCTCGTGTCTGTCTGTCTGTGTCTGTCTGTCTGTGTCTGTCTGTCTTGTGTCTGTCTGTCTGTCGTCTGTCTGTCTGTGTCTGTCTGTCTGTGTCTGTCTGTCTGTGTCTGTCTGTCTGTGTCTGTCTGTCTGTGTCTGTCTGTCTTCTGTCTGTGTCTGTCTGTCTGTGTCTGTCTGTCTGTGTCTGTCTGTCTGTCTGTGTCTGTCTGTCTGTGTCTGTCTGTCTGTGTCTGTCTGTCTGTGTCTGTCTGTCTGTCTGTGTCTGTCTGTCTGTGTCTGTCTGTCTGTGTCTGTCTGTCTGTGTCTGTCTGTCTGTCTGTGTCTGTCTGTCTGTGTCTGTCTGTCTGTGTCTGTCTGTCTGTGTCTGTCTGTCTGTGTCTGTCTGTCTGTCTGTGTCTGTCTGTCTGTGTCTGTCTGTCTGTCTGTCTGTCTGTCTGTGTCTGTCTGTCTGTCTGTGTCTGTCTGTCTGTCTGTGTCTGTCTGTCTGTGTCTGTCTGTCTGTGTCTGTCTGTCTGTGTCTGTCTGTCTGTGTCTGTCTGTCTGTGTCTGTCTGTCTGTGTCTGTCTGTCTGTGTCTGTCTGTCTCTGTCTGTGTCTGTCTGTCTGTGTCTGTCTGTCTGTGTCTGTCTGTCTGTCTGTGTCTGTCTGTCTGTGTCTGTCTGTCTGTGTCTGTCTGTCTGTGTGTCTGTCTGTCTGTGTCTGTGTCTGTCTGTCTGTGTCTGTCTGTCTGTGTCTGTCTGTCTGTCTGTGTCTGTCTGTCTGTGTCTGTCTGTCTGTGTCTGTCTGTCTGTGTCTGTCTGTGTCTGTCTGTCTGTGTCTGTCTGTCTGTGTCTGTGTCTGTCTGTGTCTGTCTGTGTCTGTCTGTGTCTGTCTGTCTGTGTCTGTCTGTCTGTGTCTGTCTGTCTGTGTCTGTCTGTCTGTCTGTGTCTGTCTGTCTGTGTCTGTCTGTCTGTCTGTGTCTGTCTGTCTGTGTCTGTCTGTCTGTGTCTGTCTGTCTGTGTCTGTCTGTCTGTGTCTGTCTGTGTCTGTGTCTGTCTGTCTGTGTCTGTCTGTCTGTCTGTGTCTGTCTGTGTCTGTGTCTGTCTGTCTGTGTCTGTCTGTCTGTGTCTGTCTGTCTGTCTGTGTCTGTCTGTCTGTGTCTGTCTGTCTGTGTCTGTGTCTGTCTGTGTCTGTGTCTGTCTGTCTGTGTCTGTCTGTCTGTGTCTGTCTGTCTGTGTCTGTCTGTCTGTCTGTGTCTGTCTGTCTGTGTCTGTCTGTGTCTGTCTGTCTGTGTCTGTCTGTGTCTGTCTGTCTGTCTGTGTCTGTGTCTGTCTGTGTCTGTCTGTGTCTGTGTCTGTGTCTGTCTGTCTGTGTCTGTGTCTGTCTGTCTGTGTCTGTGTCTGTCTGTGTCTGTGTCTGTCTGTGTCTGTCTGTGTCTGTGTCTGTCTGTGTCTGTGTCTGTGTCTGTCTGTGTCTGTGTCTGTCTGTGTCTGTCTGTGTCTGTCTGTGTCTGTGTCTGTGTCTGTGTCTGTGTCTGTGTCTGTCTGTGTCTGTGTCTGTCTGTCTGTCTGTGTCTGTGTCTGTCTGTGTCTGTGTCTGTCTGTGTCTGTGTCTGTCTGTGTCTGTGTCTGTCTGTGTCTGTGTCTGTCTGTGTCTGTGTCTGTCTGTGTCTGTGTCTGTCTGTGTCTGTGTCTGTCTGTGTCTGTGTCTGTCTGTGTCTGTGTCTGTCTGTGTCTGTGTCTGTCTGTGTCTGTGTCTGTCTGTGTCTGTGTCTGTCTGTGTCTGTGTCTGTCTGTGTCTGTGTCTGTCTGTGTCTGTGTCTGTCTGTGTCTGTGTCTGTCTGTGTCTGTCTGTGTCTGTGTCTGTCTGTGTCTGTGTCTGTCTGTGTCTGTGTCTGTCTGTGTCTGTGTCTGTCTGTGTCTGTGTCTGTCTGTGTCTGTGTCTGTCTGTGTCTGTGTCTGTCTGTGTCTGTGTCTGTCTGTGTCTGTGTCTGTCTGTGTCTGTGTCTGTCTGTGTCTGTGTCTGTCTGTGTCTGTGTCTGTCTGTGTCTGTGTCTGTCTGTGTCTGTCTGTGTCTGTGTCTGTCTGTGTCTGTGTCTGTCTGTGTCTGTGTCTGTCTGTGTCTGTGTCTGTCTGTGTCTGTGTCTGTCTGTGTCTGTGTCTGTCTGTGTCTGTGTCTGTCTGTGTCTGTGTCTGTCTGTTGTCTGTGTCTGTCTGTGTCTGTGTCTGTCTGTGTCTGTGTCTGTCTGTGTCTGTGTCTGTCTGTGTCTGTCTGTGTCTGTGTCTGTCTGTGTCTGTGTCTGTCTGTGTCTGTGTCTGTCTGTGTCTGTGTCTGTGTCTGTCTGTGTCTGTGTCTGTCTGTGTCTGTGTCTGTCTGTGTCTGTGTCTGTCTGTGTCTGTGTCTGTCTGTGTCTGTGTCTGTCTGTGTCTGTGTCTGTCTGTGTCTGTGTCTGTCTGTGTCTGTGTCTGTCTGTGTCTGTGTCTGTCTGTGTCTGTGTCTGTCTGTGTCTGTGTCTGTCTGTGTCTGTGTCTGTCTGTGTCTGTGTCTGTCTGTGTCTGTGTCTGTCTGTGTCTGTCTGTGTCTGTGTCTGTCTGTGTCTGTGTCTGTCTGTGTCTGTGTCTGTCTGTGTCTGTGTCTGTCTGTGTCTGTGTCTGTCTGTGTCTGTGTCTGTCTGTGTCTGTGTCTGTCTGTGTCTGTGTCTGTCTGTGTCTGTCTGTGTCTGTCTGTGTCTGTCTGTCTGTCTGTGTCTGTCTGTGTCTGTGTCTGTCTGTGTCTGTGTCTGTCTGTGTCTGTCTGTGTCTGTGTCTGTGTCTGTCTGTCTGTGTCTGTCTGTGTCTGTGTCTGTGTCTGTCTGTGTCTGTGTCTGTCTGTGTCTGTGTCTGTCTGTGTCTGTGTCTGTCTGTGTCTGTCTGTGTCTGTGTCTGTCTGTGTCTGTCTGTCTGTGTCTGTCTGTCTGTGTCTGTCTGTGTCTGTGTCTGTCTGTCTGTGTCTGTGTCTGTGTCTGTCTGTGTCTGTGTCTGTCTGTGTCTGTGTCTGTCTGTGTCTGTGTCTGTCTGTGTCTGTGTCTGTGTCTGTGTCTGTCTGTGTCTGTCTGTGTCTGTGTCTGTGTCTGTCTGTGTCTGTCTGTCTGTGTCTGTCTGTCTGTGTCTGTCTGTGTCTGTGTCTGTCTGTGTCTGTGTCTGTCTGTGTCTGTGTCTGTCTGTCTGTGTCTGTCTGTCTGTCTGTTGTCTGTCTGCTGTCTGTGTCTGTCTGGTCTGTGTCTGTCTGTCTGTGTCTGTCTGTCTGTGTCTGTCTGTCTGTGTCTGTGTGTCTGTCTGTGTCTGTGTCTGTCTGTGTCTGTCTGTGTCTGTGTCTGTCTGTGTCTGTGTCTGTCTGTGTCTGTGTCTGTCTGTGTCTGTGTCTGTCTGTGTCTGTGTCTGTCTGTGTCTGTGTCTGTCTGTGTCTGTGTCTGTCTGTGTCTGTGTCTGTCTGTGTCTGTCTGTGTCTGTCTGTCTGTGTCTGTCTGTGTCTGTCTGTCTGTGTCTGTCTGTCTGTGTCTGTCTGTCTGTGTCTGTCTGTCTGTGTCTGTCTGTCTGTGTCTGTCTGTCTGTGTCTGTCTGTCTGTCTGTGTCTGTCTGTCTGTGTCTGTCTGTCTGTGTCTGTCTGTCTGTGTCTGTCTGTCTGTGTCTGTCTGTCTGTGTCTGTCTGTCTGTGTCTGTCTGTCTGTGTCTGTCTGTCTGTGTCTGTCTGTCTGTGTCTGTCTGTCTGTGTCTGTCTGTGTCTGTCTGTCTGTCTGTGTCTGTCTGTCTGTCTGTCTG